>JARFIW010001261.1:1030000-1084728 GCA_036346225.1 Platerodrilus igneus | reverse complement strand
TTAGAAGCTACTCTTAATGAAATGGAAACAGTTCTAACAAAAGAGACTGTATGAAAATTAACAAAAATAAAACTAAAGTACTAGTATGCAAAGGAGGAGAAAATAAATCAAAAACAAGAGTACAAATAAGTAACGAGAACTTACAAGAGGTTAAGGATTTCTGCTACCTAGGAAGCCAAATAACGCAAGATGCGAAATGCACAAAAGATATAAAACAAAGATTTGCACAAGGCGTTGCTATATTTAACAAGAAAAAGCAACTACTGTATTCAAAGACAACAAACATAGAAACAAGGAAAAGATTGCTTGAAACATATGTGTGGAGCACAACACTGTATGGCTGTGAAGCCAGGACAGTAGGAGAAGCGGACAAGAAAAAGGTAAAAGCCTTTGAAATGTGGTGCTACAGACATATGATGAAGATATCATGGGCAGACAAAGTTAAGAACAAAAAGGTACTAGAAATAGTAGGGGAAGAATAAACTATGTGGAAAACAGTAAAAAATAGGATAGATAGGACGACAGGCCACATACCAAGACATGAGGGAATAGTGCGGAAATTAGAAGCAGAGACAAAAAAAAAAGAGAAGTAGAGGTAGACCTAGGTTAGGCTGTTGCACACGGATAGTGAAAGATGTAGGATGTGAGAATATCAGGGAAATGTGTAAGCTAGCTCAGAATAGAAATCAATGGAGGTATGCATCCAACCAGCCCCAAGATGGAAAAATTAATGACGAAAAAAATAACTGTATTTAAACATGATAATTATTATAAACAACTACAGGTATTGGTCTTGCAATATTTTCTACTAATGTTAATTGTGCGAAAGGATTTACTGGAAAACTATTAATAAGCAAATGTCTAAGTGTTGGGGGATCCTTGGTAGCCACAGGCTGCTTAACCACCTTCACATACCAATGAATCTCGGTGAAATAGGGCATATAATTAGAAAACAATAAAAGGGGAATCGAACTGTTATGAGAATTTCAGGGAACTGTGTATGGTAACTCAGAACATAAATAAGTTGAGGTACACATCTAACCAGTTTCAAGATTTAAAACCTAATGACAAAAAAATAATTGCACTTAAATCTGATGATTATTATAAACAACTACAGGTGTTGCTGTGAAATATTTTCAACTAATGTTGATTGGGCAAAAAATATTTTGGAACAACTATTAATTCGACAAGGGTTCAAGTGCTGGGGGAACTTGGCAGCCAAAGTTTGCTTACCCCCCTTTACATTCTTTTGAATATCGGGGAAATAGGGTGTTAACTGTTGGGAGAATTGCAGGGAACGGTGTAGGCTAGCTCAGAACATAAATAGGCTGAGGTACAAGTCCAACCCGTTTCAAGATGTAAAACCCAATGACGAAAAAACAAGTGCTCTTAAATCTGATGATTATTATAAACAACTACAGGTGTTGGTTGTGAAATATTTTCAACTAATGTTGATTGTGCGAAAGGATAAATTGGAAAAACTATTAATTCGGCAAAGGCTCAGGTACAGGGGGAACTTGGCAGCCAAAGGCTGCTTATTCCCCCTCATATACCACTGAATATCGGGGAAATAGGGTATAAAACTGTAAAACAATAGAAGGTTACCAAACTGCATCAAACAAGAAAGAACAGCAGCTATGTTCAAAGACAACGAACATAGAAACAAGAAGAAAATTGTTCAAAGCATATGTGTGGACCACAGCATAATACGTCTATGAAATAGGGGCATTAGGAAAAGCAGACAGAAAGAGATAGAAGCCTTCTGGAATGTTGTGCTTCAGATGTATGAGGATGGTAGCATAGATGGTAGCATAGAAGGACAGGATACGTTCTAAGACATTTCTGGGGAATAGCACGGGATATATTGCAGAGTTAGAAAAAAAAAGGCAGAAATAGACCGAGATCAGACTTTGCATGCAGATAGGGGTAGATTCAGACTGTGCAAATTTCAGGGAAATGTGAAGGTTAGTTCAGAATAGAAAACAATGAGGGTACGCGTCTAACCAGTTCCAGGACTGAAGACCTAATGATGATGATGATTGTCAGTTATTGTTGTTTGTGTCATTTAGTTTTAGCTACTGTCATCTATTGTGGTGTGCCTTGATATATTATCATGTTCTGACATTCATTGTCATTCAATATCATTTATAGTCATTTACTATTACTTAGTGACTTTTATTCACAATTATTGTCATATAGGATCATTTACTATATTTCATTCTCTTTAGTATATTATTGTTTCAGTGTCACTCCTGTTGTATAGCCATATCTATTTTCATTTGACATTCTCTATTGTAATTACTGTTTTCTATTGCCATAATTGGTATTTACTGTCATCTACTGTTGCTAATTGTCATTTATTATTATTATTAATTTAATACTGTCATTTATTGTTATGTATTATGATTTATGGTCATTGATCATCCAATACTGTGATTTCTACTCATTTACTGTCATAGTGCCATTTATTGTTGTTTATTTTCTTTCAGTGACTTGTTAGTTATTAAAGTTATTAAAGTATTTGGTCCCATATTGCCCTTTGATGTTTTTTATTGCTGTCTATTGTCATTTATGTAATTTGTTTGCATTATTTATCACTTGTTATTTATTAACCTTTTATTTTTGTTTATTATCCTTAGATGTCCTGCATTACCATCTATACTGTTTCTTGCTGTTATTTATTGTCAACCACCACAATTGATTGTAATGTTTATGACCATTCACCACTCATTGACTGTAACTAATTGTATTCATTGTTATTTATTGTCACTTACTATCACATGGTGTCATTTATTGGCATTAATCGTAATTTATGGTCAGTTATGGTCATTTAATATCATTTATTGACATTTAATACTTATATGGTGATTTATGATTAACTCTTACGTTTACTTCCATTTATGGTTGTTAAACACCATTGATCATATTATACTGTCTATTATTGCCATCTATGGCCATTTATTGCTATTTGTTGTCGCTTACTATCATTTATTGTAATTTATTTTTGTTTATTGGATTTTATCGTCCTTTAGTGTCATTGACTGCCACTTATTACCATTTGAGTTTATTCGTTGTTATTTACAGTATATCGTTTCTACTATCACTTATTGTCATTCATTGCAACTTATTGTTATCAATCATCATCTTATCATTTAATGTCATCTATTGGAATTATTTTTCGTTGTTGATTTATATTTATTGAATTTCACTATTGCTTATTATCTTTTAGTGTTAGTTACTGCAAGTTAATGTCCTTTGTTGTCATATTTTGTCATTTACTGTCATCTATCATCAGCATAATCATTTATTGTCATCTATGTTTGTTCATGTCACCTATGCTGTTCATTGTCATTTGCATTCGTTTATAGTCATGTACTGTAATTTGTTGTTCATTTAATGTAATTTTGTCATTTATAGTGATTTATCGATATCTACCATATTTGTTACCATTACTCCTTGTTAATCTCGGTTTATTATTGTACACTGTCGTATATTGCCATTTCTTGTTACTTGTCATCTATCATCATCATTGTTGTAATGTATTGCAGTATACGGTAATTTATTATCATTTGTTGTTTGTTGTCATTTATTGTCTTAACTGTCTCTTATTGTAATTTATTGCGACTGATTGTCATCTACATTCAACATTATTATTTGTTGTTATGTATTGTCATTTGCTTCCTTAGTTGTTGTCATTTAATTTTATCTTTTGTATATTATTGTTGTTTATTATCGTTGAGAGTCAATTACTGCTATTTATTGGCATTTATGTTCGTCCCTTTTTATTTATTGTCATTTACTGTCTTTATTGTCCTTTACTGTGGGTTATTGTCATTTATGTTCATATTATCATTTATTATCATCTATTGTTATTTATTGCCGCCTGTTGTTATTTATTGCTATCATTGTCATTCATGGTCACCTAGTTTCAAATATAACCATTTATGGTCATTAACTGTCGATTATTGTCATAGTTGCTATTTTTTTAGTGCAATTTACAGTCATTTATTGTTTGCTCATTTATTGCTATTTATTATTCTTTTTGACTGTTTATTGCCACTTTTTGTGTGTTGCAGATTATTGTCCTATGGTGTCATTTATTGTGATTTTAAGCCATTCATTGTCATTTAAGTAATTTATTGTTAGGTATTGTCATGTATTGCTATTTAGTGTCATTTATTGTCAATGATTGTCCTTTATTCTCATTTATTGTTATTTAGAGTCATTTCCCATCATTCATTATTATTTTTGCCAATTGTTTTTTACTGTCATTTATTATAAGACAGAGTGATTTGTTGGCTTATGTTATTTATGGTTTTGATGTCATTTCCTGGTATTTATCATAATTTGTTGCACTTATTATTACTTATCATCATTTCTCATAATTTATTGTCAATTGTTAACATTTAGTCGCATTTATTGACATTAGTGTTAGTTATTCTTCCTATGCTATTTACTTTTATTTATAATCATCTCTTGTAATTAATCGTCCTATATTGTCATATCTTGTTATTTATTTGCCATCTATCATTATTTATTGTTGTTCAGTGTCATTAATTGTGATTTAGTGTTATCTATTGTCATATGAAGTCATGTATCATCATTCACGATCTATTTCACTAGTTTCTAAGGCATTGTCAGTAATCAACATTTATTGTCGTATATAGTCACATAATGCCATTTAGTACATTTCCATGTCATTTACCGTTTTGTTGTTATGTATTCGCATTTAATGTAATTTATTATCATTTATTCTCACTTATTACTATTTATTCTATTTACTGTGGTTTATTGTTATTTATTGTAATTTATTGTCATTGACAGTATTGAGCGTACTGATAAGGCCTTCCATTAGCGCTGATCCTGATTGTGTGACGTACATACTCTACTTAATTAGTGTAGTATGCTGTAAGGTTATTGGGAACTGCGCCAATAAACTTAGCCTGTAATGATAGGATATATGTAAACTGACATGATATAATTTTCTATGAACATGAAATTATTTACATAGAATTTACAATACAAGGTATTTTATTGTGTAGACGGCAAATACACGTCCTACAACACTGAAGTGTAAACACAGATGCTGGCGTTGTCCGAAAGCAGACTACAGATTTCAGACAAAGCAAATAGCATACATAGGCATAACATAAAATATATAGAGCGAAGTAAGTATATATATTCAAATTACATAAAAAATAAATAGAACTTTTTTAACAGATTGTCTTTTATTGCAAAATGTTTCATTGCTATTTATTGTCACATACTGTAATTTATTGTCACCAATCGTTAGATGTTGTTATATTTCTTACCATTTATCGCAACTACTCAACACTTTCGTTATACTTTGTCCATTGCCAATTGTCAGTTATTGCAATTTTTTATTACTTATTGTCATATATCCTTATAATTACCATATCTTGCTACTTGTTGTCATTTGTTGGAATTTATTGTCATGTAGTATAATTTATCATCATCTAATGTCATTCATTATCACATTGTCATTTAAGTCCATTTATGGTCATCTGTTATAATCAACTTTCATTTATTGTCATATATATTCAATTATTTAATTCAATTTCACTTATTGCCATATACTGTGATTTATTGGCATTTATGATTGGTTATTGTTACATTGCTTTATACTGTCATTTGTTACCATTACTTATCATCTATCGTTATCAATCAACACTTATTGTCATGTATTGTCAATTGTCGGTTAATGTTATTTATTGTTGCTTATTGTCAAGTATCGTCATAATTGTCACCTATTGCCATATATTGTCATTTATGGTCATTTATTTTTACACAGTGTAATTTTTCATCATCTAATGTCACTTCTTGTCACATTGTCATTTACTGCATTTTACTCATGTATTATCATTTATTATCTTTTATCGCTTTTAGTTGTCATTTATAGTAATATATAGATAATTGTTATTTTTTATCATTACTGTTATTTATTATCGTATATAAACATTTATTTATTTTATTGTTATTATTGCCAGTTGTCATTATTAATAGTTTCTTCTTGCTAAGCATTGTCAATTACTGTCATTTATTGTTATCAATTGCCAATTATTGTGGTATAGTGTGGTTAATCATCATTTATTGTCTGTTGGATTGTTACTTACTGTCATATTTGTTATTTATTATCATTAATTGCATTTTTTTATTTTAATGCATCACTTATCAAGGTAAGTTAGTGGTTGTTGTCTTTTATTGAAATTTATTGTCATTTATTGCTATTTATTTAACATGTACCATCAGTTCACGTCATCTTTGGTCATTCATTTGTCTTTTATTGTAATTGTCATTTATTGCTGCCTATTGTCAGATGTTCATTTAACATCACTGATTGCCGTTCATTGTTGTTAATTGTCAAAGGTAGTATTTAATATTTGATTGCCATTTAGTCTGATTTATTATGATTTATTGCCATTTATCATTACTATTCATCATTGTTTTATCATTTATTATCAATTATCAGGTATTGTAATTTCTTGTTATTTATTATTGTCATCTATTGTCATCATTGTCATTTATTGTCACTAATTGTCATTATTGTTATTAATAGTTTCACATTTTCATTTATTGTTACATATTGTTATCGAGTGAGATTTATGGTCAATTATTGTCATCGTTACCATTTATTGTCATTTTATGTAATTTATTATCATTAAGTTTCATTTGTTCTCATCTATGGCTAATTATTGTTGTATATTGTTACTTGTTGCTGCTCTTGTCACTTGTTGTCATTTGGTGTCATTTATTGTCATTTTTATGTTCAGTTATTGCCATTTGAGCGCATTTATTGGAATATACGGTCACTTAATATTATTTATTGCTATTTAAAACTATTTACTATCATTTATTGACATTTAGGGTCTTTATTGTCGATTATCGCCATATGTACCATTTATTGTCATTTAGTGAAACCTACTGTTGATCGTTGTCATATCTTGTAGTTAAGTGTCATTAACTGTCATTTATGACTATTAATGTTTATTGGCAGCTTTTGTTTTTATTGTTTTTGATTGTTGCTCATTATTGGTTATTGTGGTTTGGTGTCATTTATTGCAGCCTATGGTCAATCGTTGTTATTTACTATTTACCGCTTCCGTTGCTGATTCCACAACAAGAAAATTAAAGTGATTACAGCTGAATTTTTTGTCAATTTAATTCAAATAAAACACCATTGACATCTTGCGCCCAAAGGAATCTATTTGAGTTTGTTTTTGCATTTATTCAAATTTGAATAATGGTATCGAAAAAATGATTTAAAATATAGTATCAGGTTCCAATACCACCTACACCAAATTTACAATTTTCCAGACAAAATGGCACAATAGTGGGAATTTCAAATGTGATTTTGCTGAAATGTCGCCAAATTGACAGTGATTCACTTCAGAACCAGCCAGCTATGCTGAATAATACCTGGAAAATTGATATATTGATTAATTGATATATATATATATATATAAATATATATATATATATATATATATATATAATAAGATGTATCTGTAAACGAACTCTATGAAAATAATAGAGCCTATTGACGAATAGTTTGTTTACAGATACATCTTATTTTATATATTGTTCTACACAATTTCTTATTGCGGACTGCAAATAACCTGTCTTATATATATATATATATATAATAAATATATATAGGTATATATATATATATATATATATATATATATTTAGGTAGTTAATTACACAAGATGCACACACACACACACACACACACACACACACACACACACACCACATGCACACACATGCATACATACATACACACACACACACACACGTACATACACATACATACATATGTATATACATGTATGTTTATATTCAATTTAAGGCTTCTTCAAGTTCAATTATTTGATACTACATTGTTCTTATGGGAGTCACCTCATGCTTTGTTGAGACATATTGAAAAAACCCTTTAGTCTAACGTTGGTTCAACTGAATTACATCAGGTCTCAGGTAGTTGTCTGCTATATATAAATATATATATATATATATATATATATATATATATATATATATATATATATATATACATATATATAGATACGATCTTAATTGAATATTAATAACGTCCAGAGAGAAAGAATCTATATATTATATATATATATATATATATATATATATATATATATATATATATATATATATATATATATTATATATAGTCAATGTGTACAGAACTGTTGGTCTGATAAGTTTCGATTGAATTGCAACAGTCATCTTCAGGTCCAGTAACCGTCTGCAAAAATATACTATTATTAGAGACATGAAGATGACGTGGAAATCAATAGAAACGTTCTCGGATTAACTATTTTTCATAACTAGTCAACAACGACATGAGTTGTCACCCAGGAGATATTGTTAATTATATGCTGTATCATATCGTACTTATAAAATGTTTCTTTGCGTAAACATGTCACATATCAACATATTTAAAGTAGTTTTATTAAAATATTCAAAATATCTAAGTATATACTCAATTATGTTCATTTAGGATGAACATACTTGTGATCGATATCAAAACTTATCATAGTTAATTTTATACATATGGAAATTACTTGAAGTAGATAGACTATTAGAAGATTTTTGAAACTGATATTTTAATTCATTCACCTGATCTAATATGTAGTATTAATAGATGTTTTCACTCGTGAAAAATCCATATTTATAATACCGCTATATTCAAAATTAATAATTTTTTGAATTTTCACTCTAATCGAACTAAATTTTTGAAAATCACTTAAACCCGACTTTCTTCAAATCCAAAAGCATTTAAATTATTTGAAGTCATTTAAAAGTACTATACATTATTTTCATAAAAAAAAATTTACTGAGCTACGCCCGCGATGGGTAACCATAATTCTCAATTTCATTCGTTGAAAACAAGACAGACATACACTGCCAAAAATTTTGATTGTTGAGTTCAAACTGTGACAAAAATACCACCGCCGGGTAATTAATTATTTTAACTTTCCATAAATTTTAATTTCGATTAATATTGTAAAATATAATTTGTTATTAAGCCAATAAAGTAGAAGTTGGTGAAAGAGTATAACACAATTCTTCAATGATCAGATAAAAAGATCTACCAATGTGGCGCTTTATAATATCGGGTAACAGTATAACGTTTATTAATTTTCGCGAAACAAGCCCGTAACTCATTTTAATAAATTCCTTGTTGTTAACCATCAAAAACGGTCTGCTAGCCACATGTTTACGTCGCAGATCTTTATAATATATGAAATATAGCATGAACTTTCTAGTAACTTGTAATTTATTATGTTAATTTGTTATAAGAAATTAGCTTAAATGCGAAATTAAACTTTCTTTAAAAGTTAAAACAATAATTATTCTTTTAAGAAATATTTTAACTGCAAATTTTATGTTTATCGAAGTAACACCAACATGAATACCATTCTTTTTTTTTTAAATGTGCCATTTTTTCAATTTTATCATACCGTGGATCTTTTTCGGCTTGCATCATTTTTAAAAAATTTTACATTAGTTGCTCAAAATAGCCAGACACTTTTTTCAAAAAAGAAAAGATAACGTTTACTTTTTTATCCAAAATATATGTAGGCATGATAACAATGAACATCAAATAAATCCAAATTAATGCATACACAGAGTACATCAGAGGGGCAACTTTATAGTAAAATTTGTCCAAACGCTTAAAATTATATCGCACTTTAGTGATTATTTTGTGTATCTCGTTTTCTTTGTCGCGCGTAGTGTAACGTAATGATGAGAGGGCGCTAAACATCAGAATAAATATGGCAGCACTGTGCATTCAGCGCATATGACAACAACTGATTTCTGCTTTCACTTGTGTTTTTTTTGTACTGGAAATTGCTGTAAATAATTTTTGTTACTAGTAGATTAGACATTTCAATTGTACTTTGTGTTAGTTATTAATAAGTTTATTACCATGTTTGTGTATATTACATTATTCGAAATCATAATAGATATTAAGTTTACTCTTTAAGGATTACTTTATAGGTATTGATCTTTATCTTGGTAGTATAGTTTGTAATAGTTTATAATGTAGCAATTCGTGTAATGAGATTTTCACATGCTTATGTGTGCAAATATGCTCATTATGCAATCGAAACCACGATTAACTTCAGATTTTAGATGGTATTTATTTTTAAGCTGAACTTTGTTGCAGTTAGTTGTTGTGGTAAACATCGTGGTTTACTGCTTGGTTTGCGGCACTTTCCTAGGAATCTTGAAAAGTAAGTATATTTTTAAATGCAAAATTAAATTTTATGTATTTACTCCTAGATCACAATTGTGGCAAGAAAAAAATAGCATGAGGTATAATGATGCTCATTATGCAATCGAAGCCACGATTAACCGCAGATTTTAGATGGTATTTATTTTTAAGCTGAACTTTGTTGCAGTTAGTTGTGGTAAACATCGTGGTTTAATGCTTGGTTTGCGGCACTGTTTCCTAGGAATCTTGAAAAGTAAGTATTTTTAAATGCAAAATTAAATTTTATGTATTTACTCCTAGATCACAATTGTGGCAAGAAAAAAATAACATGAGGTATAATGATGCTCATTATGCAATCGAAGCCACGATTAACTTCAGATTTTAGGTGGTATTTATTTTTAAGCTGAACTTTGTTGCAGTTAGTTGTGGTAAACATCGTGGTTTACTGCTTGGTTTGCGGCACTGTTTCCTAGGAATCTTGAAAAGTAAGTATTTTTAAATGCAAAATTAAATTTTATGTATTTACTCCTAGATCACAATTGTGGCAAGAAAAAAATAACATGAGGTATAATGATGCTCATTATGCAATCGAAGCCACGATTAACATTCAGATTTTAGATGGTATTTATTTTAAGCTGAACTTTGTTGCTGTTAGTTGTTGTGGTAAACATCGTGGTTTACTGCTTGGTTTGCGGCACTTTCCTAGGAATCTTGAAAAGTAAGTATTTTTAAATGCAAAATGAAATTTTATGTATTTACCCCTAGATCACAATTGTGGCAAGAAAAAATAGCATGAGATATAATGGCGAATCACTTCATACTGGATTTTTATGTTGCAAATATTTAACACTACTTGTACAATGTACTTTTATATTTCTATGCCCAGGTATTACAATTAAAGTTAAAAGGATAGGAAACTAATTTTGTTGACTACCTTACATGTAATATAGGCAGGAATAATTTTTAATTATTATATAAAACTATAGGTAAATATAATCCTAAATCTTAATTCTTACATTTGTACATTAATAAAAATGATCAGGTTAAAATTTTAAATAAAACTTAATGCCAAATCTTTATTTAGAACCGTAATTAATTATGTAACAGTGATTTTTACATTTGTTGCACAATTAATAATTATAGTTTTATATAAAGATTTGATTAAGTTCTATTTAAATTGCAATTTTACTATTGAATTTAAAATATCACCTATTCAGGATATTTGAATTTAAACATTTCCCACCATTTCCCTACTTGCTGTTTGTAGCGTCACCACAGTACGGTTTATTAATTGTGCAAGAGAGATAAAACTATAGAAAATTTATCTATCTATTTCAGTCTCCTCCCGACAAAAATTTAACACAGTTGCTTCTCTGATGTACTTACTAGCAGTAATAATTTCATACATTAACGTAAATTTTTCATTTGGCATTTAATGTTCATCACGTTTGTATGGCAACTGCTATTTTTGAATACAAAGAGTGGACTTTTTTATTTAATTTTTTGATAAAATGTGAGAATATATTGAATAACTAACGGATAAGAGTGAATAAAATACCCAATAACTTCTATTTGAAACTTTTTTTTCCAAAATTTAGATATATGAATTGCAACTGAAAACAACACAATAAAATCCAAAACGGGACATATGCTATAAAATAATTAGTTATTTTTAGTAATTTCAAAAAATTACCAAATATCTATTCTAAGCAATTCAATCCTATATTATTTTATTCTTTATATAATATTTTATTTATGAAATTCTAAGGTTATGTATGTATATTTTCTCTCATCATCATGTCTTCAGTCCTGGAACTGGTTAGACGCGTACCCTCATTGTTTTCTATTCCGAGCTAACCAACACATTTCCCTGAAATTACCACAGTCTGCATCTTTCACTATCTGCGTGCAATAGTCTGATCTAGGTCTACCTCTACCTCCTTTTTTCGTATCTCTGCTTGTAATATATCCCGCACTATTCCCCAAAAATGCCTTAGAATGTATCCTGCCCTTCTATTTATCCTATTTGTTTTATGTTTCCACATATATCTTTATTCCCCTAATATTTCTATAACCTCTCTGTAATTAACTTTCTGTCCATACTATCATCATCATACATCCGGATCACAACATTCCAAAAGGCCTCTACCGTTTTTCTGTCTGCTTCTCCTATTGCCCCTATTTCATAGACATACTGTGGTGTACTCCACACATATGCTTTCAACAATTCTATCCTTGTTTCTATGTTTGTTGTCTTCGAACAGTCACTGCTCTTTCTTGTTAGATGCAGTTTGGTTCGCCTTCTATTGTTCTATAAATATACACCGTATTTCCCCGATATTCATTGGTATGGGAAGGGGGTTAAGCAGCTTGCGGTTACCAAGATCCCCAACACTTAAACAATTGCTGAAATAATAGTTTTCCAATATATCCTTTCGCACAATCAATATTAGTTGAAAATATTTCAAAACCAACACCTGTAGTTGTATATAATAACAATCAGGTTTAAGTACAATTATTTTTTCGTCATTAGGTTTTCCATCTTGGCACTGGTTGGACACGTACATCCACTAATTTCTATTCTGTGCTAGCCTACATAGTTCCTTGAAATTTCCATAGCCTAGATATAGCTCGGTTCCCCTTCTGTTGTTTCCTAATTATACGCTCTATTTCACGGAGATTCAGTGGTATGTGAAGGGGGTTAAGCGGCTTGTGGGTACCAAAATCCCCCAACACTTAAACATTTGCCGAATTAATAGTTTTTCAGTAAATGCTTTCGTAAATTAACATTAGTTGAGAATATGACAAAACCAATACCTGTAGTTGCTTATAATTATCATCAGGTTTAAGTACAGTTATTTTTTTCGTCATTAGGTTTTCCATCTTGGAAATGGTTGGACGCGTACCTCCATTGATTTCTATTCTGAGCTAGCCTACACATTTCCCCGAAATTCCCACATCCTACATCTTTCACTATCTGTGTGCAGTAGTCTAACCTAGGTCTACCTCTAACTATCTTTTTTCCTATCTCTGCTTGTAATATATTTCACACTATTCCGTCATGCCTAAATATGTGACCTATCATCCCATCTCTCCTATTTTTTACTGTTTCTCACATATTTCTTTCTTCCCCTACTATTTCTAGTATCTCTTAGTTCTTAACTTTGTCTGTCCATGAATCTTCATCATACGTCTGTAGCACCACATTTCAAAGACTTCTATCTTTTTCTTGTCAGTTTCTCCTACTGTCCAGGTTTCATGGCTGTACAGTGCTCTGCTCCACACATATGCTTTAAGCAATCTTTTCCTTGTTTCTATGTTTGTTGTCTTTGAACACATTAGTTGCTTTTTCTTGTTAAATGTAGCAAAACCTTGTGCTAATCTTTGTTTTATATCTTTTGCGCTCCTCCATATTGCGTTATTTGGCTTCCTAGGTAGCAGAAATCCTTAACCTCTTTAAGTTCTCGTTACCTATTTGTATTCTCGTAGTTGATTTATTTACCCCTTCTTTACATACTAGTACTTTAGTTTTATTTTTGTTAATTTTCACACCGTATCTCTCTGTTAGCACTGTTTCTATTCCATTAAGAGCTGCTTCTAACGCTTTCTTGCTAGATGTTAATACCGCCATATCATCTACACATCTGAGCATATCAATCGTTTGTCTCTACATGATAATTTCAAACGTTTTCCTGCATTTGACAGTATTCATTGCCTCTTCGACGTACAAGTTGAAAATTAAAGGGGATAGGGCACATCCCTGTCACACCATTTTCCTAATATTTGCTTCTCAACGTTCCTGCTCTATTTCTATTACTATTGTTTGCTATTTTTATAAGCTATGTATTATACGTCTATCCCTAAAACACATTCCAATTTTTTTGAGTATTTCAAATGATATTTTAGAGAAAATATTTACACATGAGCTAGATCACGGGTTTGACTTATGTACTAACAAATACTATAATAAGCTTATCTTACTAGAAATATTATACAGGGTAAAAATTACATATTTGTAGGTAGGTAGCCGCAGGCTGCTTAACCCCCTTCACATACTACTGAACAACGAGAAAGAGGGTATATATTTATAAACAATAGAGGGGAAACGGAACTGATCTAACAAGAAAGAACAGCGGCTATGTTCGAAGACAACAAACATAGAAACAACGAGAAATTCTTGAAGACATATGTCTGGAGCACGGCACTGTACGTCTATGAAATAGAAGCAGTAGGAGAAGCAGAAAGAAAAACGGCAGAAGCCTTTTGGAATGTTGTGCTTCAGATGTATGAGGATGATGGCATAGCAGACAAAGTTAATAACAAAGAGGTTATAGAAATAGCAGGGAAATAAAGTGATCTGAAAAAAACAAAAAAAATATAGGAGAAATAGAAGGGCAGGATACGTCCTAACGCATTTTTGGGGAATAGTGCTGGTCATATTACAAGCAGAGATGGGAAAAAAGAGCTAGATGTAGACCTAGATCAGACTATTGCATACAGTTAGCGAAAGATGCAGACTGTAGAAATTTCAGGGAAATGTGTCTGTTAACACAGAATAGGAAACAATGAGGTACGCGTCTAACTAGTTTCAGGACTGAACACCTAGGGATGATATATATATATATATATATATATATATATATATATATATAAATACTATTATTTATCGGACGCAAGTAGGTAAACAACTGATTTTTGTGAGATCTTGGGATACACTCGTTCTACCAGAAAAAACTACAGCGTGAAATTGTAATTTTTATTCAACGTTTCAGCATTGACTTTATGCCTTCTTCAGATACTGAACTATTTAATAAAAATTTGTACAATTAATTCAAACAGTATAACTCTCTACTTACATAAATTACTCTTTCATACCTGATTTAAACTTAAAAAAACAACACTTATTCATGACATATAACTTTGATTAATTTATAAAAAATTGTAGCAAACACAATTAAATATATATATATATATAATAAAATATCTATAATAACAGGCTATTAGGTCTGCTGGTTAATGAATTAAACTCTTTATTATAATTCAAGCTTTCGGTTTTTTATTTTTAAACCTTTATCAAGAATACTAAAAATTGTAAAACATTATTAGGCCATACAATAATCAACTACTTAATAATGTGAGGTTTTTAAACTAGAATCGTGTCTATAACTGACATAAACCAAAACTTGACAAATTCAGATATGATTGACAAAAAAGCCGAACGTAATTGAAAGTTAGGTTGATGTATCGTCGTGTACACGATTTAAATTTGTAAATTTCCCAAATGTGTCATCGGTCTCCTTGGCGTAATTGGTAAACGCATGGTTCCGGCAAAACCAGGGTACAGGTTCAAGTCCTGTCCAAGACTTTATATTTTCCATCTTTCAATTACTAGCTCGATTTGAAATGATCATTTGGGCTTTGCATAAAAGTCTAAGTTATTATTTCATCTTATTCACTATAATACGATAGTATTTATCAACTTACCTTGTGTAATTAACTACCTAAAATATTTATATATTTAATACTTGGCTTATAGCCATAATTTTGAGCCTAGCTTCCTGTCTATAACTGACATAAGTCAAAAATTGATAATGTCAGATATGATTGACAAAATTGCCGAACGTAATTGAAAGTTAGGTTGATGTATCGTCGTGTACACGATTTAAATTTGTAAATTTCCCAAATGTTTCATCGGTCTTGGTGGCGTAATTGGTAAACGCATGGTTCCGGCAAAACCAAGGTACAGGTTCAAGTCCTGTCCAAAACCTTATATTTTCCATCTTTCAATTACTAACTCGATTTGAAATAATCATTTGGGCTTTGCATAAAAGTCTAAGTTATTATTTCATCTTATTCACTATATATATATATATATATATATATATATATATATATATATATATATATATAATTTAGACCAGGGTAGAAAATTAATTAAAGACAGCAAATAATTTTAATCACCGTGTATAAAGAAGCTTTAGGTACTAATACGCTTCATTTAAAGGCATATTGGATAAATTCGTCATTTACTTCTAAACATAGGGTTTATATTGTTTAGATAATGTTAAACACCATGTATATCAAAGCAGTGGAAAATAGTACGCTTAATTAAAGGCCTACTTTGTAGATTTAAATCATTCAATTAGAATGTAGGGTTTGTATATAATCATAATCAACGTGTAGAAGGAAATAATGTAGAATTTAATTACATAATACGCATTATTAAAACCGTGGAGGATAAAAATTTAATTGTTTCGTTAAAATAAGGGGTTTAGTTTATTCACGGGATGCTTTCTATAAAAAGAAGTAGAGTTAAGATGTTCAATTTGTATTTAATTTAATCATTCCAAGTACTAAAACTATCGAGAAATTATAAAAGACGTGGGGAAGGCACATAAAAGCCTTCAGCGTATTAGAACAAGGAACACCTGCAAAGATAACAATGTATATGATAGTCGATAAGCTCCAAGCTATATGAGTGCAAGTAAGAAAGCGAGTTTGTGGTATAGAGACAAGCGAGATGGAATACATTGGTAGTTAAATAAGGGGAAATATGCAAAACAAGAGCACAGGTTGTAGATAGAACGAACAGACTAGATTGGCGGTTAAGGTTGAAATAAGATGCAAACAGGAGAGGTGGAAACATAACAATTTTTATGTAAAATTAGTTAGTTGTTCTTGGACGTGTTGCGAGACGAGTGCAAATTTCAGTAGAATCATTGTGCCGAGCCATCGGAAGGGAAAATAGAATGCAAATTTCTTAAAATCGTCCGTCGCGGGACAAATTCGACTTGCAAGCGAGCCATTATATAAACCCGTGCTGATAGGAGTTGAGCTCTTTTTTATTTTTGATTTTATGCGATACTTCAAACAGTTTTGCTCTTTATTTTTTGATTTTATTCGATACGTCCAGCAGAATAGATGGTGATTACGTGCTACTATAACAGTTATTATGCATTAGTGCACTGAGAGAAGATAAAATAAAGGTAATAAAGTCTAGTTATATTTGCGGGTATTACTGTACCAATTATCCAAATTAATAACGATAAATAAATAAATAGAAGTATACAGTTTTGGGTATAGCGTGAAAGAATTATGAATTTCAGTGCTATTTTTCGGGAATCTTAGTAATCAAATGTTATTCGTAAACGTGATTGGATCCACAAAACAAGATTTAGATATACATAGATCAAGTCCTGAGAAGCCCTGAAACCTTTTTAGACGAATGGTGGTGTAGAAAAATTTTAAAGGCGGTCAGAAATCCAAAGACGTAAACATAAACCAGCTGAAATGGTGGGATTAGCAAGGACGATGTACATTGGAGCCACGAGTGCAGTAACCTTCAGGTAATTTATGCTTTGTTGTTCGATCTTTGATGTTTTGGTGTGTGTTGAATATCTTTATAATTTGTTTGATAAAGATGGACAGTAGTAAATTTGTGTAAACAACAAATTTTGAATTTTAAGGTAAAATTTTCTTGTATAAGTAGAAAGGCGTATTTATCAGCTTTATGTTTTTGATTATGATGAAAATTTGGGTCTGTCTTTGAGCTCAATTAGACTAACCTGTTAAATTAACGTAAAGGGGTGGGAGATGCTCCCTTTTATTCAGACTCAGGTCTGCAAATATTGTTAACTTAATTAGTATGCATCCTACAAGGACTCTAATTCCGGATGCAAATTAAAATGAGGGCAAATATGAACTTGAAATTCTATGATGCTGAAATTTATGCTGAAATTTAATTTTGGAATTTTAATGTATTATGAAAATTGGTGTAAATAGAGTTAACGTTGATGTTTGTGGTAGGAATGTGTTTTTTTTTATGAATGAGGATGAAAGTTTTAACTAGGTGAGCAGCCGGGGCAGAAGGATTCAAGAGGCGATATTCAGGTAAGAAATCGAATATCAGAGGAGATTTCACCGTAGTAACGAGAATCACAGCAAATCTTGGCGACCCGAACGTGAGGGCTCGAATTTCAGATAGTGTGTAACTGTTTCAGGAAACTGACGACCCTGAAATTAAGAGCTGGGTGTGAATATTTTTTGTAGGTGTGTGAAAGAAGTGTGTAGGCGTGTGTGGGGGTGAAAGTGCGACGTATGCAGAGAAAAGAGCGGCTTTGAAGTTAAGGGGTGGAAATAGGAAGCAGTGATAGTGCTTTATTTAAGACGACAGAAGCAGAAATGGAGAAAGAAGCAGGAGGTAGTAGGGATCAGTCTAAGACGGAGTCAGGAGAAACAGGAAATGAGTTAATGATGAGAATGTTAGAGGAAATGCGATTAGCTATGGAGGAATCCAATAGAAAATTAGAACAGCTAAGCGATGAATCTAATAGAACTAGGGAAGAATCGAATGGAGCTAGGGAAGAATCGAATAGAGCGAGGGAGGAGTCCAACCGAAAATTAGAGCAGATAAGCGGGAAAATTGAGCAATCTACTAAAGAATTTAAAAATAGTCTTACCGTGAAAATGGAGGAAGTAGAAAGTAGGGTTGATAGAAATGAGAAAAACATTACAGGTCTTCGACAGGAAATGGGACATTTAAGGTCCGAAGTACGTATTTTTTGTGAAGAAGAGATAAATATAAAAATGACTGAAGTAACGGACTCATGTAGGGATCAGTTAGGCAGGGTAGAACGCGAAGTTGGTAGTATTAAATACAACATGGCAAGTTTAACGGGGGATGGTCCCAGATTTTATACAGGTGGCGTATCATTGGACCAACATATGAAATTTTATGGCAATAACAGGGTAAATCCACAAATTTTTATTAATAGCGTAAGAAATCTAGTGGGAAATTTATTCGACGAACAGACGAAACTAAATACGATAAAGGCTTTATTGAAAGGCAATGCGGAAGCATGGTACAATTTAGTAGGACAGGACATAGACACATATCAAGACTTTGAAAACAAATTTTTACAACATTACTGGAGTGATCACAAACAGGATCAGATTAGGGACGACTTGATTACAGGAAAATTTAAGGGAGAGTTTGCAGGTTCTAGGGAGCAATATGCCATCCGCAAATACAGTGTGGCCAAACAACTTAATCCACCATTGATGGACAGACAAATAATCAAGTACCTATCACGACATTTTGAACTGGAAATCAGACAACACGTGGCCTTACAAAACATCACAGAACGGGAGACATTTTTAGAATATTTACAGAGATATGACGATGTATGTGTAGGACGGACAAGAGAGATACGTGAACGAAACATTAACACGGTTAGGTTTGACAACAGGACACAAAATTTTCCCGAGACAGCCTGACTACAATAGGAATTTTCGACCGAATTGGGAACGACGAGGACAGGAATATAGAAGCAATAGTGCGACTAAGGGACCGACGCCAAGACCTAGTTACACGAGACAGAACAGTTTACCGGAAGTAAACAGGACTGTGACGAGCACGACGAATAGAGACAGGGACACGGATATTAATACAAGGAGGACGTACGCACAGGTTGTAGAAGGACAACCAGGACCAAGCACGAAAAACAGGACGAGACAGGATTTTTAGAACGCGACAGACCACTAGATTTCGGTGTAAATGTGTATGAACATCCACGTGAATTTTTCAAAATTGAGGAGGAAATAGAGCCAGAAACTGTAGAAAAATTATGTTTGCCAATTATTAATATAGGAATTTTTGAGAATAATGTAGAACTATTACTTGATACAGGGGCAGAGGCGAGTTTAATATCGGAGGAATTCGTCAGCAAAATTAGGGATAAGGTTTGTGATAGAATTATGCCTATAAAGCGTGGCCATTTAGTAGCTCCAAATAAAAAGAAGTTTGCTGTAGTGAATAGTGTTGTGGTGCTTAGGATAAATATAGGAGGTTTAAGCTGTGAACAGGAGTTTGTAATTGTACCTGGACTGAAGTTTCAGAGCATTTTAGGTGTTGACTGTATGATGCAGTTAGGGGTTTTGATAGATATGGAAAGGAAGGTAGTAAGGATTAAGGATAGGGTAGTGCCATGGAAGGGCAGTTATGAAGTCACAGAGGATGACACGGAGTTGAGTATTAATGTAGTAGAGGTAGAGGATGATGGAGTTAAACAGATCAACACAATAAGATGTCCAGATGATAGGATAGTAGAGATTCAAGCTTTATTACAAAAACATGCAGAATTAGTGGGGGTAGAAGCAAGCACAGCGTTAGGCTATGAGCACGTGTTGGAAGTGGATAATTCAGAACCGTTCAACGCCAAGGTGTATCCTATTCCAGCAGCATATTGGGAGCAGGTGAAGGCAGAATTAAATAAAATGTTGGAAGATGGCATAATAGAGGTCTCAAACACTCATTTCATAAATCCGTTGGTGGTGGTTAAGAAAAGGATGATAGTATTCGTTTATGTTTAGATGCACGAAAAATTAATCAATGGAGCAAACCGCAATTCCATTGTCCACCATCCATGGACACACTTTTGATGAGGTTAAGTGGCAAGTTTGTTTTTAGTAAATTAGATTTAAGGAATTCATTCTGGCTGATTCCATTACACAAGGATTCTAGAAGGTACACAGGATTTTCCGTAGAGGGAAAAATCTATAATTTTAAGGTAGTATCGTTTGGTTTGTCCGCAGAAAAGGAAATAATAATAAATGAGAAACAGACAAGTGTAGGGACTGAAGAAGAAGCAATATTTAAGAGTCAGGATAATAGGGATGATAAGTTTATTGTATGTGAGATAATAGGGATGATAAGTATAGATATAAAAAGAGGAGAAATAGGGATGAAGAGTATTAGGATGGTGAGAAGAAAGACTTGGAGGATCAAGAAAAGAGTCAGATTTAAATAAGAAATGAAGATTAAATGAACAAAATATAGGGATAGAATAGGTGTATATAGAAGAGTAGAAGTAAGTGTTTATAGAAAATAAAGCTAGGTATAGGATAGATATGGGAGATAGTTAGAAATAGGTATATAGGAGGTATATAGGATTAGGTAGGTGTAAGTGAGTATAATGAAGATTGGTTAAAATTTAGGAATAGGATAGGTATATAGGATGTATATAGGATTAGATGGATAAGTAGGATGAAGTTAGGGATAATTTCAAGTTATAAAATTAGGTGAGAGTTAGGAATAGGATAGGGATATAGGATAGGTGTAAATATTTTTAGGATTGGATATAAGTTAGGTAAGTTAGAAAGATAAGTGTATAGTGATATAGACAATTTTTTTTGCAGTCTAGATTTTTCATATTTGAATTCAAATAAGTGGGATTGTTTGTATTTAAATAGGGGAAAATACTCAAATTTAGACCAGGGTGGAAATTAATTAACGACAGCAAATAATTTTAATCACCGTGTATAAGGAAGCTTTAGGTACTAATACGCTTTATTTAAAGGCATATTGGATAAATTCGTCATTTACTTCTAAACATAGGGTTTATATTGTTTAGATAATGTTAAACACCATGTATAGCAAAGCAGTGGAAACTAGTACGCTTAATTAAAGGCCTACTGTGTAGATTTAAATCATTCAATTAGAATGTAGGGTTTGTATATAATCATAATCAACGTGTAGAAGGAAGTAATGTAGAATTTAATTATATAATACGCATTATTAAAACCGTGGACCATAAAATTTATTCGTTTCGTTAAAATAAGGGGTTTAGATTATTCACGGGACGCTTTCTATAAAAAGAAGCAGAGTTAAGATGTTCAATTTGTATTTAATTTAATCATTCCAAGTACTAAAACTATCGAGAAAGTATAAAAGACGCGGGGAAGGCACATAAAAGCCTTCAGCGTATTAGAACAAGGAACACCTGCAAAGATAACGATGTATATGATAGTCGATAAGCTCCAAGCTATATGAGTGCAAGTAAGAAAGCGAGTTTGTGGTATAGAGACAAGCGAGATGAAATGCATTGGTAGTTAAATGAGGGGAAATATGCAAAACAAGAGAACAGGTTGTAGATAGAACGAACAGACTAGATTGGCGGTTAAGGTTGAAATAAGATGCAAACAGGAGAGGTGGAAACATAACAATTTCTATGTAAAATTAGTTAGTTGTTCTCGGACGTATTGCGAGACGAGTGCAAATTTCAGTAGAATCATTGTGCCGAGCCATCGGAAGGGAAAATAGAATGCGAATTTCTTAAAATCGTCCGTCGCGGGACAAATTCGACTTGCAAGCGAGCCATTATATAAACCCGTGCTGATAGGAGTTGAGCTCTCTTTTATTTTTGATTTTATGCGATACTTCAAACAGTTTTGCTCTTTATTTTTTGATTTTATTCGATACGTCCAGCAGAATAGATGGTGATTACGTGCTACTATAACAGTTATTATGCATTAGTGCACTGAGAGAAGATAAAATAAAGGTAATAAAGTCTAGTTATATTTGCGGGTATTACTGTACCAATTATCCAAATTAATAACGATAAATAAATAAATAGAAGTATACAGTTTTGGGTATAGCGTGAAAGAATTATGAATTTCAGTGCTATTTTTCGGGAATTTTAGTAATCAAATGTTATTCGTAAACGTGATTGGATACACAAAACAAGATTTAGATAAACATAGATGAAGTCCTGAGAAGCCCTGAAACCTTTTTAGACGAATAGTGGTGTAGAAAAATTTTAAAGGCGGTCAGAAATCCAAAGACGTAAACATAAACCAGCTGGAATGGTGGGATTAGCAAGGACGATGTACATTGGAGCCACGAGTGCAGTAACCTTCAGGTAACTTATGCTTTGTTGTTCGATCTTTGATGTTTTGGTGTGTGTTGAATATCTTTATAATTTGTTTGATAAAGATGGACAGTAGTAAATTTGTATAAACAACAAATTTTGAATTTTAAGGTAAAATTTTCTTGTATAAGTAGAAATGAGTATTTATCAGGTTTATGTTTTTGATTATGATGAAAATTTGGGTCTGTCTTTGAGCTCAATTAGACTAACCTGTTAAATTAACGTAAAGGGGTGGGAGATGCTCCCTTTTAGTCAGACTCAGGTCTGCAAATATTGTTAACTTAATTAGTATGCATCCTACAAGGACTCTAATTCCGGATGCAAATTAAAATGAGGGCAAATATGAACTTGAAATTTTATGATGCTGAAATTTATGCTGAAATTTAATTTTGAAATTTTAATGTATTATGAATATTGGTGTAAATAGAGTTAACGTTGATGTTTGTGGTTGAAACGTGTTTTTTTTTATGAATGAGGATGAAAGTTTTAACTAGGTGAGCAGCCGAGGCGGAAAGATCCAAGAGGCGATATTCAGGTAAGAAATCGAATATCAGAGGAGATTTCACCGTAGTAACGAGAATCACAGCAATATATATATATATATATATATATATATATATATATATATATATATAACTCCCTGTCGGTTTCTTGTGGTTTGTTTAGCATTTTTCTTAATATTTTTTGGGAATTAAACCACTCATAATTTTTAAAATCATCTTTAGATCCATGACCTAGTATCGTTGTCAAAATAATAAAAACTTCAAGTTTGACATTTATGACGTTAATTGAAGGAGACTTTGATTTATTGATGTTCGATATATTTGGTTTGAGTACATTAGGTGAAAATTTTAAAGTTTAAAAGAATGGTTACCTTCAATTTGTGTTGCGGCCTGGGACCGACCTATTGTTAGTAATTAGTTGTTGCATGTATAAATAGAAATCATGTATGTAAGCTGTATTTCATGTTAATATTGCAAGGAAAACCCAGGAAAAACTTGCAATGCTACCTAGATGTTGTGGGCATTTGATTTTCATTTGTTATTTCTTTTGTTATTTTTTTAGTAATGGAATCCATTGCTTACTGAAATTGAATTTATTTGAAATTACCAATAAAAATTAATCACCTGATTTCACGTTAAGCGTATTGGCTACCTAAAAAGTCGATCCAGGCCGCAACAAAAATTGAAGGCAGTCATTCTTTTAAACTTTAAAATTTTCACCTAATATACTCAAACCAAATATATCGAACATCAATAAATCAAAGTCATCTTCAATTTATGTCATAAATGTCAAACTTGGAGTTTTTATTATTTTGACAACGATCCTAGGTCATGGATCGAAACATAAATAAAGATGATTTTAAAAACTATGAGTGGTTTAATTCCCAAAAATATTAAGAAAAATGCTAAACAAACCACAAGAAACCGACAGGGAGTATATATATATATATATATATATATATTGCTGTGATAAGGGGTTGTTTAAGGGTGTACTTTATAGGAAAGGTCATTTAGGAATGGGTAATTAGCATAGGCAGCAGAAAACGGCACTTATTTAGTGAAGAATTGAGAAATAGACATAGTTTGTATATAGTAAGCAGTCAACACCTTGTATATAAAGTATAAATAGTTTTAAGCGACGCAGATAAACCTAGGAAGACGCATAGTTGGCATAGGAATGAGAAATACATTCATTAAGTAGATAGTAGATATTTAATACCCTGGAGATAAAGTTTAGTTAATTTAGGTAAAGCGGATAATGATATTTTTCAGTGGAAGCACGCGTATATTTATAAATAAATGATAAAGTGTAATTAGACACGCATTCAGAAGAGTTCCAGACGATTAGATTAATACGGATATAGAAATAGAGCTTCAGGTAGCTAATATAAATGCGTACAAATATCTAACCATTTTGATAAGAAAAAAACACATTAAAAATTGCGCGAATCGCATGTAAATATGAAAATTTAAAGTCGAATTGCATCAGTTGTTTATGGAAAGGCAATTAGATCTATCAAAACACAGCATGTTGATAACGAAAGACAGCTGCAAGCATGTTATGATTATGGGGAATCGTGGAGCATTACATCAGAAACGGCTTCAAAGGTAATTATTTGATTGGTCAGAAATAAGCGACGAGTTCTAGACCATACCCACGGATGGAGTGGGAAATAAAGAATATATTAGCAAGCACCGTGATAACGAAGTTAGTTTTGAACTCAACAAAGGCCGAAGTGCGTCGTGATGAAATAAAGCAATACGTAAATTTTAAAAGTGAAAGATAAAACAAGTGCTAATATGAAGATTATAATTGCCGATTAAAACGGCTCTGATGTCTGGGGGAACAGTAATACAAATCTGAAGTACGGGGGTGAAACAAACTACAATTCCGAAGTCTGAGGGGAAATAGACTACGATTTCAATGTCCAGGGGAAAATACAGTAATACAATTTTGATGTCTGGGGGAAGAATAATACAATTCGAAGTTTGAGAAAATTGAATGATAATAAGAAGAAGTTTGATATGAAACGACAATAAATTGGGGGTGCATAAATTAATAATGTTAGTCCATAGTGTAATGGCAATAATTTAAATGTAATCCAGAATTGGGGAAGATAAATTTTAATGGAAGCATCGATGTGAAGAAATAGACCAGGTCAGACTTTTAGTTATAAGACATTTTATTTTTTCTATATATTTTTTATTTTGAATATTGAATTTGCTTAATATAATATGAATGTGAAAAGTCAACAAAAGAAGTTGCATACAACGAGTAATATGATAACAGGTTTAGAATATTCTACACTTCGTTGATAAAGATAATAGGTTTTTTTTGGTGACTTTGGGTTTTGAGTAAATAATATATGATTGTTAACAAATGAGATTTATAACATGAACTAATTGAAAAGTGTATTTCAAATAATTTACAAAAGCTGTATGTGCAGAATATATTGGTTTCATTATACATAAAATTGAAATTAACTGAATTTTATAATTTAAAATAAATGCTAGCCGAGGTCATATTTATATAGTTCAAGGAGGAGCTACGAACTGAATGGGAAATTGATAACAAGTAGGCGGTAACGTATCGAATTTTGCTATTGGCAGACAAGGTTGGTTCAAGATAAAATCCAGTTAAGTTGATAGCAATATTAATAAGACAGCCGGAGGAGGAGATAATTACAATCTTGTCTATTTATAGTAGATATTAAAATGGTCGTCCAAATGATGGAGCACGAATAATTTAGAGTACATAGCAAATTAATATACCAGCACAACGAAAGGGTTCGAGAATTACAGTTCATAGCATCGAATAAAGATCCTAGGTCATGGATCGAAACATAAATAAAGATGATTTTAAAAACTATGAGTGGTTTAATTCCCAAAAATATTAAGAAAAATGCTAAACAAACCACAAGAAACCGACAGGGAGTATATATATATATTGCTGTGATAAGGGGTTGTTTAAGGGTGTACTTTATAGGAAAGGTCATTTAGGAATGAGTAATTAGCATAGGCAGCAGAAAACGGCACTTATTTAGTGAAGAATTGAGAAATAGACATAGTTTGTATATAGTAAGCAGTCAACACCCTGTATATAAAGTATAAATAGTTTTAAGCGACGCAGATAAACCTAGGAAGACGCATAGTTGGCATAGGAATGAGAAATACATTCATTAAGTAGATAGTAGATATTTAATACCCTGGAGATAAAGTTTAGTTAATTTAGGTAAAGCGGATAATGATATTTTTCAGTGGAAGAACGCGTAAATTTATAAATAAATGATAAAGTGTAATTAGACACGCATTCAGAAGAGTTCCGGACGATTAGATTAATATGGATATAGAAATAGAGCTTCAGGTAGCTAATATAAATGCGTACAAATATCTAACCATTTTGATAAGAAAAAAGCAGATTAAAAATTGCGTGAATCGCATGTAAATATGAAAATTTAAAGTCGAATTGCATCAGTTGTTTATGGAAAGGCAATTAGATCTATCAAAACACAGCATGTTGATAACGAAAGACAGCTGCAAGCATGTTATGATTATGGGGAATCGTGGAGCATTACATCAGAAACGGCTTCAAAGGTAATTATTTGATTGGTCAGAAATAAGCGACGAGTTCTAGACCATACCCACGGATGGAGTGGGAAATAAAGAATATATTAGCAAGCACCGTGATAACGAAGTTAGTTTTGAACTCAACAAAGGCCGAAGTGCGTCGTGATGAAATAAAGCAATACGTAAATTTTAAAAGTGAAAGATAAAACAAGTGCTAATATGAAGATTATAATTGCCGATTAAAACGGCTCTGATGTCTGGGGGAACAGTAATACAAATCTGAAGTACGGGGGTGAAACAAACTACAATTCCGAAGTCTGAGGGAAATAGACTACGATTTCAATGTCCAGGGGAAAATACAGTAATACAATTTTGATGTCTGGGGGAAGAATAATACAATTCGAAGTTTGAGAAAATTGAATGATAATAAGAAGAAGTTTGATATGAAACGACAATAAATTGGGGGGTGCATAAATTAATAATGTTAGTCCATAGTGTAATGGCAATAATTTAAATGTAATCCAGAATTGGGGAAGATAAATTTTAATGGAAGCATCGATGTGAAGAAATAGACCAGGTCAGACTTTTAGTTATAAGACATTTTATTTTTTCTATATATTTTTTATTTTGAATATTGTATTTGCTTAATATAATATGAATGTGAAAAGTCAACAAAAGAAGTTGCATACAATGATTAATATGATAACAGGTTTAGAATATTCTACACTTCGTTGATAAAGATAATAAGTTTTTTTTTGGTGACTTTGGGTTTTGAGTAAATAGTAGATGATTGTTAACAAATGAGATTTATAACATGAACTAATTGAAAAGTGTATTTCAAATAATTTACAAAAGCTGTATGTGCAGAATATATTGGTTTCATTATACATAAAATCGAAATTAACTGAATTTTATAATTTAAAATAAATGCTAGCCGAGGTCATATTTATATAGTTCAAGGAGGAGCTACGAACTGAATGGGAAATTGGTAACAAGTAGGCGGTAACGTATCGAATTTTGCTATTGGCAGACAAGGTTGGTTCAAGATAAAATCCAGTTATGTTGATAGCAATATTAATAAGACAGCCGGAGGAGGAGATAATTACAATCTTGTCTATTTATAGTAGATATTAAAATGGTCGTCCAAATGATGGAGCACGAATAATTTAGAGTACATAGCAAATTAATATAACATCACAACGAAGGGGTTCGAGAATTACAGTTCATAGCAAATAAATATTGCGCCCAACGTGGGGCACGGATTAAAGCATGAATTAAACCACAGTAAAATATAACCTGAGATTAAGAGGCGCGAATTAAATTAAATTAAATTTTATAAATACGACCGTAAAATTTCAAATAAATAAATTAAACTAAACCGGGGATTTAAAAAGTTTCAATTAAAGGAAGAATAGAGAAATTTGTACAGTAATAGATTTATTTAGTATTTAAAAGTTTAGAGTAAAAATAATAATTTCAAAATGGAGAAAGGATCCCAAGAAAACATAACGTTGGAGAGAAGTTTGAGCGAAGAATCGCGAACTTCACAAGGAACCAAAATGTTGGAAATTTTAATGACATTAAATGATAAAATGGACAGGAGTGAACAAGCCATAAAAATAGTTACAACAAAAATGGATGAATACAGCAAGAAATTGGGAAATGAAATCAAGATTCTTAGCAATGATTTGAAGGAAACGAACCACACTATCGCTGAGATTAAGGCACAGTTGAATGAAAGAATTGGGAAAGTTTCTGATGAAATAGAATGCGTATGGGACCATATTACCTTAGTTAAAACGAAACAAGAAGACTACGAAAGCGAGTCCAACGATAAAATTACGAATTTAAATATTAAATTAGGAAAAATTGAAGAAAATTTGCGAAACAGAATTCAGATCAATAAATCAAGAAATAAATAATTTAAAAGGTAATCCAATAAATTGTAATAGAGAACCAAATAGGTTAATTCAAACGAATCTTTTAATTGAACAGTTTACTAAATTTTACGGGGACGGAAAATTAAATCCGAAGATATTTCTGAAAAATTTTAAAAAGTTGATACAGGGATCTACAGATGAATTATACAAATTAAATTTAATTAAGGGAATACTAAGAGGGAATGCTGAAAGGTGGTACGATTTAGTCGAGAGTGAAATAGAAACATTTGAACAGTTTGAAAGCAAATTTTTACGTCAATTCTGGAATGACAATCAGCAAAATCGAATTCGAAGCAACTTAAGTATGGGAAGATACGATTCGGCGAAAGGAATAACGCGAGAATTATATGCGATTGAGAAATTTACTGTAGCGAAGCAATTGGATCCTCCTTTAGAAGATAAAAGTATTATAAGATATTTAGCAGGTCATTTTAACGCTGAAGTAAAGCGATATATAACGACGCAGAATATAGTAGATAGGGATACATTTATTGGTTATTTGCAGAGATATGATGATTTGGAATTTGATTATGAAATGGAAAATAATTTTAGGGATCGACGCACGAATTTTATAAGGAATGATGAGACTCGGAATAATTATCGAAGGAACAATTATAATTATGATCGTGGAAGAAATTTTAATAGGGGGAACTATAGCAACTTTAATAATGATTTTAGGCAAAACAGGGATACTGGTCAGATAACAATGCAACGAATGGAGAGAACGAATCATGAGGGAAATTATAATAATAGAGGAATAAATAGGCAGGAAAATGATGATCGACGGACACAAGCTAGAAATATTAATAGTATGGAAATAAGGAATACGAATCGCATAGATACAGGGATAATGAGTCAGGCAGGACCTTCAACGCGAAATCAGGATTTTTGAGTACGGACGAACCAAGGAAAATTCTACGAATTAACGGATATGAAAACCAGCGCGAGTTTATGAAACATGAAATGGATAATGGATTAGGAAGATTTGAAAGGAACTTATTACCAATAATTAATTTAAAGGTGGAAGATAAAATAGTTAAAGTGTTAATTGATACTGGAGCAGAAGCATCACTTGTTGCGGAAGAGTTTGTTAAACTAGAGAAATTGGGGGATAAAGCGATAGCTATAACAAGGTGTAATTTGGTGGCACCAAATAATAAGAGATTTAGTGTGATAAATGAAATGGTAATTCTGAGATGTGAAATGGGGGATATGATATGGGAAAATGATTTTATGGTAGTACCTGGACTGAAGATAGATGTTATATTTGGGATGAATATGATAGATAAGTTGGGGTTGAAAATAAATGCGGAATGCAAAAAGATTGAGTGTAATGGGAAATATATTAAATGGTATGAAGAGGGGAATATTGAAATAGAAGACGACTGCGTAAATATTAATCAGTTTAGTGATGAGATAAATAATGGGGGTAATGAAAATGAAGATATTAAGTGTCCAGATGACGTAAGAAATAGGGTGAATATATTATTGAATAAGCATTCAGAATTAATTGGGTCGAAGTCGAGAATTGCCACGGGTTATGTGCACAAGTTAGAAGTAATAAATAAAGAGCCGTTTAACAGTAAAATATATCCTATTCCAGTAGTATATGGAAATAGAGTGGAGGAAAAAATTGAGGAAATGTTACGTGAAGGTATTATAGAGAGCTCCAGTACGAATTTTGTGAATTCATTAGTAATCGTCGTAAAGAAAAGTGATAATAGTATTAAGTTGTGTATAAATACAAGTGAAATTAATAAGCGAATGAAGCTGCAATATAATTGTCCACCAAAGATAGATAGAATATTAGGGAAAATAGGTAATAGGAAGATTTATAGCAGATTATATTTAAAAAGTTCATTGTGTTTGATTCCATTAGCACGAGAATCAAGGAAGTATACGGGTTTTTCGGTAGAAGGAAAATTATACCAATTTAGGGTGGTCCCGGTTGGTTTGTCCTCGAGTACGGATGCATTAGAGAATGTAATGAAGAATATTTTGGGACCGTATGAGGAATTTTGTATCCACTATATGGATGAATTGTTGATATTTAGTAATAGTGTAGAGGAACACTACGTGCATTTAGATAGGATTTTGTTAGAGCTGAATATAGCTAGTTTGATTTTGGATTTAACGGAAGTGTGAATTTTTTCGAAGTAGGGTTAGATTTTTAGGATATAGGATAGACAATAAGGATAGAATTAGGAAATACGAATTAAAAGGACCCCGATTTAAAAGGATGATTAAGAAATACAAATTAAAAGGACCCAAATTCAAGAGTGATATGGGGGAAGTTAGAAATAAATAAATTGAATTGACTCATGCAAAGGAACATGAATAGATGAAAGGAAATGTAAAATAAATTTATGAATAGGTATACATAGAATAATAGAATAGGATTTGAATATAAGAATAGGTATAGGTATGAATAGTATAGCATAATAGGACATAAGTATGAGATTAAATTAATGTAAATATGGGTTTAATAAAGAAAAAGTTGGATTTTGAAATGGAAATAAAAATATAATAATTTCATACCAATGTGAGTTTAAGTTCACGTTGGGCGCCAAAAAGGACATTGTTATAAAATTTTATATTTTAATTTGGGGGAATTATGCTGTGATAAGGGGTTGTTTAAGGGTGTACTTTATAGGAAAGGTCATTTAGGAATGAGTAATTAGCATAGGCAGCAGAAAACGGCACTTATTTAGTGAAGAATTGAGAAATAGACATAGTTTGTATATAGTAAGCAGTCAACACCCTGTATATAAAGTATAAATAGTTTTAAGCGACGCAGATAAACCTAGGAAGACGCATAGTTGGCGTAGGAATGAGAAATACATTCATTATGTAGATAGTAAATATTTAATACCCTGGAGATAAAGTTTAGTTAATTTAGGTAAAGCGGATAATGATATTTTTCAGTGGAAGCACGCGTATATTTATAAATAAATGATAAAGTGTAATTAGACACGCATTCAGAAGAGTTCCAGACGATTACATTAATACGGATATAGAAATAGAGCTTCAGGTAGCTAATATAAATGCGTACAAATATCTAACCATTTTGATAAGAAAAAAGCAGATTAAAAATTGCGTGAATCGCATGTAAATATGAAAATTTAAAGTCGAATTGCATCAGTTGTTTATGGAAAGGCAATTAGATCTATCAAAACACAGCATGTTGATAACGAAAGACAGCTGCAAGCATGTTATGATTATGGGGAATCGTGGAGCATTACATCAGAAACGGCTTCAAAGGTAATTATTTGATTGGTCAGAAATAAGCGACGAGTTCTAGACCATACCCACGGATGGAGTGGGAAATAAAGAATATATTAGCAAGCACCGTGATAACGAAGTTAGTTTTGAACTCAACAAAGGCCGAAGTGCATCGTGATGAAATAAAGCAATACGTAAATTTTAAAAGTGAAAGATAAAACAAGTGCTAATATGAAGATTATAATTGCCGATTAAAACGGCTCTGATGTCTGGGGGAACAGTAATACAAATCTGAAGTACGGGGGTGAAACAAACTACAATTCCGAAGTCTGAGGAAATAGACTACGATTTCAATGTCCAGGGAAAATACAGTAATACAATTTTGATGTCTGGGGAAGAATAATACAATTCGAAGTTTGAGAAAATTGAATGATAATAAGAAGAAGTTTGATATGAAACGACAGTAAATTGGGGGTGCATAAATTAATAATGTTAGTCCATAGTGTAATGGCAATAATTTAAATGTAATCCAGAATTGGGGAAGATAAACTTTAATGGAAGCATCGATGTGAAGAAATAGACCAGGTCAGATTTTTAGTTATAAGACATTTTATTTTTTCTATATATTTTTTATTTTGAATATTGAATTTGCTTAATATAATATGAATGTGAAAAGTCAACAAAAGAAGTTGCATACAATGAGTAATATGATAACAGGTTTAGAATATTCTACACTTCGTTGATAAAGATAATAGGTTTTTTTTGGTGACTTTGGGTTATGAGTAAATAATATATGATTGTTAACAAATGAGATTTATAACATGAACTAATTGAAAAGTGTATTTCAAATAATTTACAAAAGCTGTATGTGCAGAATATATTGGTTTCATTATACATAAAATCGAAATTAACTGAATTTTATAATTTAAAATAAATGCTAGCCGAGGTCATATTTATATAGTTCAAGGAGGAGCTACGAACTGAATGGGAAATTGATAACAAATAGGCGGTAACGTATCGAATTTTGCTATTGGCAGACAAGGTTGGTTCAAGATAAAATCCAGTTAAGTTGATAGCAATATTAATAAGACAGCCGGAGGAGGAGATAATTACAATCTTGTCTATTTATAGTAGATATTAAAATGGTCGTCTAAATGATGGAGCACGAATAATTTAGAGTACATAGCAAATTAATATAACAGCACAACGAAAGGGTTCGAGAATTACAGTTCATAGCATCGAATAGAGATCCTAGGTCATGGATCGAAACATAAATAAAGATGATTTTAAAAACTATGAGTGGTTTAATTCCCAAAAATATTTATATATATATATATATATATATATATATATATATATAGTGAATAAAATGAAATAATAACTTAGACTTTTATGCAAAGCCCAAATGATTATTTCAAATCGAGTTAGTAATTGAAAAATATTGGAAAATATAAGGTTTTGGACTGGACTTGAACCTATACCCTGGTTTTGCCGGAACCATGCGTTTACCAATTACGCCACCGAGACCGATGACACATTTGGGAAATTTACAAATTTAAATCGTGTACACGACGATACATCAACCTAACTTTCAATTACGTTTGGCAATTTTGTCAATCATATCTGACATTATCAATTTTTGACTTATGTCAGTTATAGACAGGAAGCTACGCTCAAAATTATGGCTATAAGCCAAGTATTAAATATATAAATATTTTAGGTAGTTAATTACACAAGGTAAGTTGATAAATACTATCGTATTATAGTGAATAAGATAAAATAATAACTTAGACTTTTATGCAAAGCCTAAATGATCATTTCAAATCGAGCTAGTAATTGAAAGATGAAAAATATAAGGTCTTGAACAGGACTTTACCTGTACCCTGGTTTTGCCGGAACCATGCGTTTACCAATTACGCCACCGAGAACGATGACACATTTGGGAAATTTACAAATTTAAATCGTGTACACGACGATACATCAACCTAACTTTCAATTACGTTCGGCATTTTTGTCAATCATATCTGAATTTGTCAATTTTTGACTTATGTCAGTTATAGACAGGAAGCTACGCTCAAAATTATGGCTATAAGCCAAGTATTAAATATATAAATATTTTAGGTAGTTCATTACACAAGGTAAGTTGATAAATACTATCGTATTATAGTGAATAAGATGAAATAATAACTTAGACTTTTATGCAAAGCCCAAGTGATCATTTCAAATCGAGCTAGTAATTGAAAGATGAAAAATATAAGGTCTTGGACAGGACTTGAACCTGTACCCTTGTTTTGCCGGAACCATGCGTTTACCAATTACGCCACCGAGACCGATGACACATTTGGGAAATTTACAAATTTAAATCGTGTACACGACGATACATCAACCTAACTTTCAATTACGTTCGGCAATTTTGTCAATCATATCTGACATTATCAATTTTTGACTTATGTCAGTTATAGACAGGAAGCTACGCTCAAAATTGTGGCTATAAGCCAAGTATTAAATATATAAATATTTTAGGTAGTTAATTACACAAGGTAAGTTGATAAATACTATCGTATTATAGTGAATAAGATGAAATAATAACTTAGACTTTTATGCAAAGCCCAAATGATCATTTCAAATCGAGCTAGTAATTGAACGATGGAAAATATAAAGTCTTGGACAGGACTTGAACCTGTACCCTGGTTTTGCCAGAACCATGCGTTTACCAATTACGCCAACGAGACCGATGACACATTTGGGAAATTTACAAATTTAAATCGTGTACAGTGTAACAAAAATTTTTGCTACATTAAAATCTCTAAAGAAAAACATTTCTAGCCGTTGTTATTTTACGAAATTGTCATTTAGCGTGAAATCGTTAAATAGTTTAATTTACTATAAGGAAGAATAGCTCTTCCCTTTTTTACATTATCTTCACCTATATAAGGCATTTAATAATGACTCCTACGCTTTTGATATCTGCAAATACCCTGAACGTAACTTGAGTTGCATAAGCTACAGGCATTCTGAAGCCCACTTGTGCAATTGCTAGACACAACGCCTGCGCGTAAGGTGACGCTATAGCTAGGGTGTTGACAAGAAGGCAAACGCAGCCATCTTGCAAGCAACAACGAGGAGGTACGCTTCGTTTGAAGATGTGGAACTTTTGCTTCAAGTGGGGGATTAGAATTGCTCTATCATCGGAGAGGGTGTAAAGGTTGTCGTGGCGGAGGCTTTGCAAAAGAGCTCTGGCAATGCCGCCCAGACAATCAAGAGAAAACAGTATCAACACGTGCTGGTAGAAGTCCGTTAGTGTACATTTAAGTCGACACATTTAAGTATGCCCGTCTGAAGAGTAAAATTTTAAGGAAGCACGTTTGAGTATGGTAGAATTGAAAATTTAAATCGTTTGTATGTCAAGCAGAATTCCAAGTAATGTTATTTGAACGTAATTATGCATTGTGGATTCACTCGTTTTGAAGCTGTCTGTGGAGTTGTTCATGTAAGAATTCTGTATCTAGAAAATGCCAACTTCGTACCTTTTTAAACTTCAATAAGATGGAGTATTATGTTGTTTGGTTGGTCTAGAACGTTTTGCGGCATCATCATCGAGTAGTTAAAACAAAAACATTCAGGTACTTATAAAACTATTTATTGAGAATTAATTTTACGTATTAATTACGGTCAAAGCTTTGATTTAACGTTTTCCAAATTATAGAAAACTTTTGTTAAAGAATGTTAATGTTAAATTTTTTTCCAAGAATTATATCCTAGTAACTTAATAGGTCAAATACCTTTTTGTTCAGAACAAAAATTTTTTTCATAAGAGGAATTTTTGAACTTTTAGATTATTTAATTTAAAGTTGTTATTCAAAGCACGTAAGTAATGCACATGTTGATTGAGAAAAATAAGTATAAAGTTCACTTTTGATTGAAAGATGTTTAACTACAATATGCTATATGATTAGTAGAATATCAATGCTGCTTCTAACATATGATGAACTGACTTTCTTTAATTTCATATAACGTTTAAGCCATATGAACTTTTTGTGTAATAAATTCGTTAGAGAAATTTTGTAAGCCAGAACAGATCTGTTTTATGGATGTTTAAGAACCCGACTGTATTAAATAATTTATAAATGTTAAGATCTCTCTATGTAGAGAAACAAATCCAGAGATTTTTTGAAACTTATTTTATATTGATTATCAAATTTTTTATAAATAATTTTTGCAACCAAAGAGAATTACATTTAGATTATACTTTGATTTAAAACTTTCGTCTTTTTATTTCACTAATTGAAATTAATAATATCCAAATTAGATAAACAAAATTTTGAATGTGGAACTTAAAAAAAAGCTGATACAGTATTAGGTAATAGAAACAGAGTAAATAATTTTCAGTAGAGAATATTTTCATAGGTAAGGTGTTGTTGAGATTTTGAATTCGGGACAGTCGATCTATAAAGACCGAAATATTTTGTTGTCGTAAGACACAAACAGTGTCTTATATTTTTTTTGTGTGACATTTTCTTGTAGGTCCGACATCGCAGAAGTTGAAGCAGAGGCCCAAGAGGTTTCCAGAGGTATTGCTTATTTTAATTTGTATGCTTTTTGATAATCATTATATCCTATAGGTTTCTGCGTCTTCCTGTAGGATATTTTAGTTTTATTTATTGTCTATATAGATGCAGTGGCGCCCATTTCCTTTTTTTGTTCCCGTTTGTAGTCGAGCCCACCCTATATCCACGCCCAAACTCGTTGCTCACCCTTGGGGTAATTCCCAGACTAAGCCGCGAATATAGTAAAGCTTGTGGGTCCACCGAGGTTTTGTTCACTAATTGACTCACTCCCCATAATTAAATTAAATAAAGAAAAAAAAAATTATAAGTTTCATATAAAGTTTCACTGGCGCACAACGTGTGAGGCTCGATTTTGTTGGTGCTCGATTTGTAAAAATAAGTTATTTCAATATCACTTAATGTGTTGGTTTAGTTGGTAAACTCAAAATTAATTTGGTTATAAATTTTCATAGGATTTATATCGTGTCTGGAACCTCAAGTCTTTTAAGCATTAGTTATTTGAATGTCCCAACAGGTTTGATTCGCATTAAAGAAATATTTTGTCATATCAACATTGAGTTGGTCCAGAAATAAAATACTTTTAGGTTGTCATAATAAATTTTTTAAAATGGCTGAAACATTTGAAATTGTTCATTTACTCAAAGAAGAGCTGGAATATGAATTAAAAATCCGTGGAATAGAAAGTGCTAGGTCGGTTATGGAAAAGAGAAAAATTCTAGGTAGATTGTTAGCGAAAGAAGTAGGGAAACCTGATTGTTTAGTAGATCTGTCGGTATACAGGGTAGAATTTGAGGAAGAATGTAGAGAGATAAATGCTACCATCGATTCAATAAAACATTTGGTGTTAGAATTTGAAGGTGATTCAGAGACTCTATCTTTAAAAGAGTACTTTCTAGGCTTGTCCATGTATCAGGTCGAGTTAAACGTATGAGACTTCCGTCTGACAAATTGAAAAAAGCTGAACTATCCATAAAAGAATTATTGGCAACTATTCTTACTGTTGAAGCTGAATTGTATGAGAAGGTGAAGCCGAGCTCAGGGCCAAGCAGTGCAAGTGATGCAAGTCACACAACTTCGTTAGCAGTAGCTGCGCCTATGCATACTTTTCCATATTTTACACCACCGATCCCTGTTGGCTCTTGGTCAGTTAAATTTTCAGGAGACCCCAAGCAGCTGTATTTCTTTTTAGATAGGATAAAGGAGTTGGCCCAGTCACGTAAAGTATCATATAAAGACTTGTTTGAGTCATCCGTCGAATTGTTCGTTGGAAATGCTTTGGTGTGGTTTAGAAGTATTAGAGATTCCTTAAAAGATTGAGAAGCCCTTGAGAGTCGGTTGAAAGAAGATTTTTTACCCGCTCATTCAGAGGAAGAGATCTGGGAGACAATAAAAAATCGTCGTCAAAAGAGGGATGAACCAATTGTTCTATTCGTTGCTCATGTAGAAAGTTTATTTAGTAGACTACCCAATACCCAGCGGAGATTACAAAAGTGAGGATACTTAGTAAAAATTTATTACCAGAATTCATATCGCAACTTGCTCTTTCTGATATTGAGGATATAGCTACGTTAATAAAATTATGCAAAAAATTGGAAGAAGCCATGATGCTGAAACAAAAATCAGTTTTCATTCAGTCGACTAGTTCAGCTAAATTTCATAATAGTGCTAATTCGCCAGTAAAGAATAAATACCCTATTTATTTGAAGGATTCTTCTACATCAGAAGCTCGTGTTGATAATTAAAAAACGTGTGCTCCACAAGTTCAGACTATAAGTAATAATAAGGCTTTTCCAGTACCTACTCATGCTAGCTCTTCAGGTCCAACAAAGATTATTCCAGGGTGTTGGAATTGTTCGCGACATGGTCATTCATTTCGGTATTGTAGATTCCCAAAGAGAATTTTTTGCTACGGTTGCGGTCATAAAGGAGTTACACGTGATAAGTGTCCATCATGTTCAAAAAACGAGTGAGGAGATGGATGTTGCGCGGCCGGCATTCCATTCCTTCTCAAAAGGCGGCAATTGTGATTTGTGAACAGAAGAATTATTTTTGTAGAAAAGAGTGGTCTGAATGGTTAGGTGTAGTAAAAAATTTTTGTCGTGCTAACCCACAGCCCAAAACTGATTCGTTATTTGTTGAAAAATCTGGTGATAATCGGCCATATGTGATGGTTAAATTATTTGACATAGATGTCACTGGTCTTTTGGATTCGGGATGTACTACATCGGTAGTTGGATCTCTTGCTATTCCTTTAATCGATAAGTTAGAGTTAAAAATTTTCAGGTCACAGAAACAAGGTATTTTTACAGCAGATAGAGCTTTGAAACCAGTTGAAGGAATCGTAGATTTGCCCATTTCAGTAGGAAAACAATGTCGTGTTCTTAATGCTCTCGTAGTGCCATCTTTACCACACGCATTTATATTCGGTAGTGATTTTGCTAAGCTATTTGGATTGATAGCAAATTTTAAAAATAATTCGTGGCATGTGCAAGGCGATGCGGAAAGTAGTGTTCCGTATGTGGGTCCATCATCAGTTCCCTTAAAATATAGTGACTGTTTACTCAACTTGGATGATTTGTCGATTAATCAGAGGTCACAGGCGCAAGCTGCCATAGATTCATTTCAGGAAATTTCTAGTGCTGATAAATTAGGGCGTACTAATATGATTGAGATGGATATCGATACAGGTGATACAAAACCCTTCAGGAAAAGACCCTATGTTATGTCTCCCTATATTAGTAAAGAGTTGGATAAGGAGTTAGATGAAAGGATTCGATTAAAAGTAGTAGAACCGTGTCAGAGTCCATGGAATTCGCCCGTGTTGTTAGTCAAGAAAAGTAAAGAATATAGATTTTGCTTCGACGGTAGAGCATTAAACGATGTTACGGTCCATGACAGCTACCCTCTTCCTAATATAGACAGAATCCTAGGGATGTTGCGTTATGCGAATTATATTTCCAGTCTTGATTTGCGAAAGTCATTTTGGCAGGTCCCTCTTAGTGAATCGTCGAAGGATAAAACAGCGTTTAGCGTTATTTCGCGGGGACAGTATAGATTTGTGACATGCCGTTTGGTCTAAAAAATGCTGCACAGACTCAACAGCGTTTAGTTGATGCAATTTTCGGTCCGAAATTCGAACAATACGTTTTCTGCTATTTGGATGATATAATTCTATGCTCATCGACGTTTGAAGAACACCTAAAGTTATTGTACGAAGTCAAGGAACGCATTCGAGAGGCAAATTTAACGTTGAATCTAGAAAAGTGCGAGTTCTTTAAGAAGTCACTCAAATTTCTCGGTTATATAGTAGGGTCAAATTCTTTAAGGACGGATCCGGATAAGGTGTCAGCTATGGTCAATTTTCCACGCCCAAAGACCACCACTGAAGTCAAGAGATTTCTTGGTATGTGTAGTTGGTACCGTCGTTTCATTAAGGACTTTTCATCTTTAGTTTCACCAATCAATGATCTTGTCAAGAAAAGAAAAAAAGGTCAAGTCGTTATGTGGAGTTCGGAAGCAGAGGCTTCCTTTGTGTCGATTAAAGAGGCTTTAGTGTCTGCACCACTTCTGGCGCAGCCGGATTATTCCGTTCCCTTTATTATTGAGTGTGATGCAAGTAATACGGGTTTAGGTGCCGTATTAATTCAGAATGTCAGTGGAGAAGAACGTGTTATATCGTATGCCAGCAAAACCCTTAATCGTGCTGAACGAAATTATTCAACGACAGAGAAGGAGTGCCTTGCGGTAATTTTTGCCATTGAAAAGTTCCGTCCATGGGTCGAAGGAGTTCGTTTCACGGTCGTAACCGATCATTTTTCGTTGCTTTGGCTGAGTAATTTGCAGAACCCTACAGGAAAACTAGCTAGATGGGCTGTAAGGTTAAGACAACATTCGTTTGATTTGGTACACAGGAAGGGAAAGTTTAACGTAGTTCCTGACTGTCTTAGTCGTGCAACTCCGGAAGAAAAACATGTCGTAAATTTAATAGAGGTCAAGCTTGATAATTTAGAAAATTGGTATGTGTCGTTGCGTAAGAAAATTTTGGCGTCGCCTGAGAATTACCCTCAATGGAAAGTTGAGAATGAATTTGTTTTTAAGTTTATTCCGTCAAACCTGCCTATGTCGTCAAATGTAGTAGAGTGGAAATATTTAGTGCCAAAAGTTCAAAGAGAAGAAGTCATCAGATCGTGTCATGACCCCTCAGTCGCAGGACATTTTGGGTTCTCGAAGACAATTGCTAGAGTCCAAGAACATTATTATTGGCCCAAAATGAGTTTAGATGTGTTGAAATTTTGTCGTGCATGTTTAGTGTGTGGTGCGCAAAAATCTTCTAATGCAGGTCCTTTAGGTTTAATGGGAAAAGAAAAAGAGGCCAAGTTTCCATTTCAAATTATCGCGTTAGATCTTATGGGTCCATTCCCTCGGTCAAAATTAGGATTTAAATGGTTGTTGGTAGTAGAAGACTGGTTCTCAAAATATACAATTCTACATCCTTTACGCAGTGCACATGCTGTTGAACAGTTTATGGAACAGAAAGTTTTTTTAATGTTTGGTGTGCCCCAATTTATTATTTGCGATAATGGTTCAAATTTAGCTGGTCGAATTTTTAAGTGATTATGTAATAAGTTTGAAATTCAAAAGATATGGTATAATGCTGTTTATGCGCCACAATGTAATTTTGTTGATAGGATTAATAGGACGGTAGGGACAGCTATTCGATCCTATCTCGAAGAACATGATACCTGGGATATTGAGTTAGCGCAGATTCAATTTGCTATTAATTCTGCTAAGCATGAGTCGACGGGTTATACTCCGAATTTTTTGGTTTTTGGCCGACACGTCCCCATATCCGGTAAATTTTACGGTAGTGGATTTATTCCTGAAGCTGATGTTGAAATCATTCCTGGTAGTCGCCCATTATATGCTTCAGACCATCAAGGTATTTTTAAGGTATTTGAAGACGTTCGTGCGAAGTTGCATGTAGCTTATCAGAGGTCGAGCAATAGATATAATCTAAGGAGAAGGAACATTTCTTTCGAGGTTGGTAATAAAGTATGGAGGGCCAATAAGGTGTTGTCGAGCGCGGCTAATAAATTTACTGCTAAACTTGCTCCAAAATTTGTTTTGAGTGTAGTCAAGAAGAAGTGCTCGAGTGTGGTGTACGACCTAATTAATTTGGATGGATCAAAGGCAGGCAGGTGGCATGTCAATGATCTAAAACCCTATTCTGTCGTAGATCCAGAATATGTACCAGAGGACTGATTGGTCGTCTTTAGTATTTGTGTCCCGAAGGATATATTATAAATTTAGTTATGGTGATGACTAATTGAAGACTTTTTTTCAGTATTTCGTTGCTGGTAAAGATGGAAAAAATTTCTCTAATAGTGTTGTTTTTAAATGTGCATTAACGGAATATGTAGTAGTAGTAGATGAGAGAGACAAAAATGCTATTTTGTCCGTGTTGTTGCTGTAGTCCGTGGTGGAGCGAAACAAATATTTGTTGCTTCATGTTTGTGGACGTATTTTGTCCACGTCATGTGTTGTCATGTTTAGAGTAAGTGAGGAAGATAGGTGCAGTTTGTTTTGTTGAAGTAAGTCGGAGTAGGCTAGTTGGTGAGGCCATTGTAGTATTGAGTAGCTTTTGGTTCGGGATGTTTGGTGTGGCCACAGTAGAGTTGAGGATTTTTTTTTTGAGACTGGAGTGTCCCAAAGAAAAGAGTAGCGATAGGGCTTTGAATAGCTATGAGCTGAAGAAGCCAAGTATTCATTAGTAAGCTACAATGTGTATAGAATATTGGCTTGATGAGCGGTTTATTTTTAGTAGAAGCAATAATCAAGTTTTGCTGAATATATTGAGCTGGAATTTTTGAGACCAGCGAATACATAAACATTGTTGGAATATTATTGATATTTATGTATATAGATGTGAGTTTTCGATTTACTATTAATATTAGTAAGGTTATCGTGTCAAGGGTAATAGTAAGAAAGTAAATCTTTTTGTTGTTATTTTGCGATAGTTCGCGTCAAGCATTTTGTTCGAATTTTAGTTTATATTTTGAAAAGTAGGTTAGTTTTTTTAGTTCCCCCGTTTGGTTGCAACTCGAGAGTGTTAGACTACAATATTTTGACTTTTACAGATTATGACCTTTTACCGATTATGACTTACCTATACTGATTCCTGACGGATGTGTGGTACGCAGAGATACCTACACACTCATTTGGTTGCACCCCATTTTCCTCTTCTTAATTCAAGAGGTCACTCATAATTTTTTTGGTTCAAAGATCAAAGTTCGAACTTACTTTGTTCTTACTTAGATTAGTTATAATGCTCCTTTTTTGTATTTATCTTTTGGTTAAGGCGATAGTTTTCGTCTATAAAAAAAAATCTTCTCGGTTATGTATATATTAAGATATAATTAACCTCAAAGTTTTTTTTCTTTTTGGTCGGAGGCAGTGTAACAAAAATTTTTGCTACATTAAAATCTCTAAAGAAAAACATTTCTAGCCGTTTGTTAAGGCTTTATAAGTATTTTGTTTGTAGTTGTATTATGCCAATCACAATTAATTTAAGTCCTTAAACTATTTCCCAGCTAGAACCCCTCCATTATCCCTACCTTTAGTGCAACGACATAAAAGGGTTGGTAGTTTACGAGTGGACGACTATTCAACTTCGTTCTCGCTTGTCTTTGGTTCGTGATTTAGTTCGGTGCATCGAGCATCAGTAATTAGCAACAATTAGTGAACATTATACAGTCCATAATTATCTGATAGCAGTGCAAGTACAATCAACCACTACAACCAGTGAAAGGTAGGTGATATATTCCTTTAAATTATCATTTCCTTTGTGTGATTGTAAATGCAAATTAACATTTTTGATTAACATTTTTGGTCCTTTGAGCAAATATTTTGCTTATTAATTGGTTTATTATTGGCATTTTTGGCATTCATTTTAACTACATTGTTAATTGCTCTTCGCTTAAATTAGGGGTTGACCGCATTTTAGAAAAAAGTGTAGTCATACCACCAATTTCATAGTCAATTGTTTAAACTAACTTATAGTAGATGCAATTTCGCATTAAATTTGAAATTTTGTACTGATAAAGAATCTTATAAAGCCTTAAAAATGACAAATCTTTGTAAATTTTAGGGATACTTTAGCGTAAGAATTTGTGGTCAGAAAAGGTGTTTAAGCAGTACAGTTATTTTTAAACTTGTAATTCAAGTTCGCTAGAGAATTCAGGTATTCGTAAAACCGGGTAGTATAACCCTTTGATCATTGTTATATTGAAACTTGCAATCTCCCGTTAGGCACGTTGTAGTAAAAATTCTTTGCTTAACAGGTAGTTCAACATTACCCTTGGTATATCCTATTATTAGGTGAACAAAACCTTTCGTTTTTGTAGCTGAAATCAATATAAAATCGATATTAGTAACCTTGTTCGTTAGGATGGCACATATTTCATCGGATAGGTTGATAGTGGATTTAAAGGCCGCACTCGATAGATTATCTGATATATCTGATGCGATAGATAAATTGGAGCATATTAAAGGCAATTGTATTTCTGTTAATATTATGGCTGAAAGCGCCTTTGATATCAAAAACGATGTAGATACTGCTTATAAAACGTGCATATTGGATGAGGACAACTCGAAATTATTAAATGAAATTACAACACTAAGAATTGAAATAGATAGGTCTTTGTTAAACATTAAAATTATTAAAGCACAATTTGATAATATATCCACTGCTGAAAAGGGCTTGACTGCAAATATTACTGGCATCAACTCGTGTAGCAATATTCGACTTCCTCGTATAGAAATGAAAAATTTTTCTGGAAAAATAGAACATTTTCAAGAGTTTATTCAATTTTTTAATAATTTAGTTCATGAAAATAATCAATTGCTACCGATTGAAAAGTTCTATTTTTTAATTGATGCGTTGGATTTTAAGTCTAGAGAACTCATTAGACATTTGCAAATTTCGAATAATAATTATATGCTAGCGTATTCAATTATTGTGGAGAGGTTTAATTCAAAACGTTTAATTGCAAACACGCATTGGAATGCTTTAGAATCGTCACCAAAAGCAAAATTTAATTCACATACAGATTTAAGAGAATTGCTTAATTGCTTTACGGAAAATCTGTCAAGCTTACGTCAAACTAAGATTGATTTGCTTGACTTCGTATTGTTTAATTTGTTATCAAAAAAGGTAGACACAAATCTTTTGAAAACATTTGAGTTAGAAAATACATCAGACATTCCATCTTATGATCAATTAAAATTATTTCTAGAAAAACATTGCAAGGCATTAGAAATTAGCAATATGGTTGTTTTCGATACACCGTCCAAATTTAATACGTCCATTAAACAAACCATATCATCTAGTGTACCTTCCAAACGTTCCTTTGATTATTCAAAACCCCAAGTTCGAAAGTCATTCGTAACAACTTCATTCACTCAGAAATGCAGTCTTTGCAGTGGTACTCATAACTTATACCAATGTGAAATGTTTCTGAATAAATCGCCACAAGACCGGTATAACTTTGTTAAAGACAAACACTTATGCATTAATTGTCTTCGCAACTCTCATATGGTTATACGCTGCTCTTCCAAACTTGTTTGTAAAAAGTGTGCAAGGGGTCATCATACTTTATTGCACTTTGAAAACCCTACAGTTGCTCAGAAACCTGCAGTCACTCAGGCAACAGATCAACTTCCGAACCCACCTGCAACACTACCACAAGTACGTTGTTATCATCTAGATCGTCCAACACAATGACGTTATTAGGCACCGCAAGAATTTCAATTACAGATGGGTTTGGTAAAGTTCAGACAGTAAGAGCACTTGTAAATAGTGCATCAATGGAAAATTTCATGACTGATAAGTGTTGTCGACGCTTAGGTTTAAGAAAATCGAATATTTCAATGAAGGTTGAAGGCTTAGGTCTATCTGCTTCCCATGCGTATGGACAAGTATCGTGTAAAATTAGTCCTCAAGGTAAAACTGTACCAGAGTACAGCATTGATTGTTTTGTTTTACCAGACATTTGTGGAACCCTTCCTTCATCAAGGATCTCACCAAATAGTTGGCCTCACATACTTGGATTAGATTTAGCAGATTCGGACTTCGACAAACCTAGCCATATCGATTTATTGCTAGGTGCGGATTTGTTCGCGCGTGTTTTATTAAACGCAACTCGCATTGGGTCACCAGAAGAACCCGTGGCAATTCACACTACCTTTGGGTGGATATTAACAGGGAAGGTTCTTTCTTCTGTTACATCTCGTATATCATTAGCTGCACTTGTAGAAGATGCTAACATTACTCGATTTTGGGAACTGGAAAATATTCCAGATTCTAACAAATTATCTCCTCATGCGGAAATTTGTGAAAGGCATTTTGTGGACACTCACAAGCAGGATGACACCGGTCGTTTTATTGTTTTGTTACCTTTCAATGGTCCTGAACCGCTATTTGTTGGCTCTCGGAAATAGCACTTCGAAGATTTCTTTCACTAGAACGCCGTTTGAAATAAATCCTCAACTGTATAATTCGTACAGAGAATTTATGCAGGATTATATCGATAGTGGTCACATGTCTCGTATTGTATCGGATTCAACTCGATCGGCTACATTATCGCCGGTATATTACATACCACATCACGCCGTGTTCAAACCAGACAGTACAACTACAAAACTTCGTGTCGTATTTGATGCTTCAGCCAGCGCTCACAGTGGAGGGTCTTTAAATGATCATTTACTCGCAGGCCCCTCTTCAAAAGATATCATGGAGTTGTTATTACACTTTCGTTTACATTCTGTAGTTTTAACTGCGGACATTAAGCAAATGTATAGACAGATTCTTATTTCTACTAGCCATCGAGACTATCAACGTATAGTTTGGAGATTTAAGTCCTCGGAGTCTGTTATCGATTATCAGCTAAACACTGTTACATACGGCATCACATCATCACCATTTCTAGCCATGCGTGTAATTCAAGAACTTGCAAAAAGTCAATCGTTACGTTTTCCTATTGCTTCCAAGATTTTAGTGTCGGATACGTACGTGGATGATTTGATTACAGGGTGTGATTCGATAGAGGATGGCAAACGACTCGTGTATGAATTAAACCAAATTTGCCAATCAGGTGGTTTTATGTTGCGAAAGTGGAATAGCAACGTGCCAAGTGTCATTGGCCATTTACCTGATTCCGTTCGGTATCAGCAAACATTTTTGTTTGAAGAGGTAAACAATACTTCTCAAAAATTTTTAGGACTGCAATGGCAACCATTGAGTGATATGCTGTTTTACAATCTTAATATCGTTGGTCGGCCTTGTACCAAAAGGAATATGGTTTCGGAAATTGCAAGGATCTTTGACCCTCTGGGGTTATTATCACCATTGGTCTTCTTCGCAAAGCATTTGATTCAATCTGTATGGATATTAGGAATTGGTTGGGATGAACTTCCTCCCCAACAAATTGTTTTAAAATGGAATCTGTATCTTCAACAATTACCCGAGTTATTGAAAATTGAAATTCCTCGACGGATTCTTTGCGATAACTATCAAACTGTACAAATTCATGCATTTTGTGATGCATCGGAAGCTGGATATGCAGCAGCAGTTTATCTCCGCTGTGTCGATGAGAAAGGAACATCCAAGTATCATTGGTCTGTGCCAAATCTAAGGTCGCACCAACCAATCGTATATCATTACCTCGATTAGAATTGTGTGGTGCAGTGTTGTTGTCGAACTTGGTCGAGTATGTGCAAAATACGTATAGAGATAATTTAGTATTGAACGATACATTTGCGTGGTCAGATTCCACAGTAGCATTAGCATGGATTCGATCTTCGTCGTATAAATGGAAGACATTTATTAGCAATCGTGTCTCGCATATCCAAGAACGAGTGGCTCCATCATCGTGGCATCATATTAAATCACAGGATAATCCTGCTGACTGTGCATCAAGAGGATTATTAGCTGCTGAGCTTGTTAATCATCCTTTGTGGTGGACGGCTCCATCATGGTTACTATTATCTAAAGAGAATTGGCCTGCTCATATGGAACCAACTCTTACAGATCACACTCAGATGCACATTCAAAAAAGAACTTTATCCCTTAATATACACGTTGCAGATAATTTCGTAGACTCGATGGTAAATCAATTTTCAGATTTGCGAAAAATATGCAAGATTCTGGTATATATTTGTCAGTTCATTCGTAACTTGAAAGTTCGTGCAAATTTGGATATTGGAAACTTAGAACAATTATTGGTCTCCCCCGAACAGTATGCACTTCATTTATTAATAAAACGGGTTCAAGAACAAGTTTTCAGTCAGGACATTGATATCATTCGAAAGGGAAAACTTAGTAATAAACAACTTCGACCTCTCAGTCCTTTCCTTGACAGTGATGGGTTGTTAAGGGTGGGCGGCCGGTTGCGAAATGCAGACGTACCTTATGATACAAAATTTCCTTTGCTACTTCCTCGGTCACACCGGGTGACAGAGCTCATTATTCGAGATTGCCATACGAAATATTTACACCCCGGACTTAGAACTACTCATTTTTTGTTAGTACAAAATTTTTGGATTCTGTCTGCAAAAAGGGCTATTCAACAGTGCCTAAACTCTTGTATTCGATGTTTTCGTCAAAAACCTATTTCGCTATGCCCTCCTATGGGCGACTTGCCCCCCGCTAGACTTACTGCCGGTAGAGCGTTTCTACATACTGGGGTAGACTACGGTGGACCCTTTTCTATCACCATGAATCGTATTAGAGGTGCCAAATCATTGAAAGCCTATGTTTGTTTATTTGTTTGTCTTAGTACAAAAGCGATACATCTGGAGTTGGCATCAAACCTATCTAAAGAGGCCTTTATTGCAGCTTTACGGCGGTTTGTAGCACGCAGAGGTAAATGCTTGCAAATTCATAGTGACTGTGGAACAAATTTTATCGGAGCATCTCGGGAACTAACCGAATATATGAAGCAGTCATCTGAAACGGAAGGTATTCACTTTGTTTTTAATCCTCCGTCGGCTCCTCACTTTGGGGGAATGTGGGAAGCTGGGATAAAATCTGTAAAGTCCCATCTCAAGAAGGTGGTAGGCGAACAAATTCTCTCGTACGAAGAATTTAACACCATTCTAGCTCAAATTGAAGCCACATTAAACTCCAGACCTTTATGTCCAATGAGTAACGATCCCACTGATTTTTCATTCTTGAGTCCTGGTAATTTTCTGAACGTAGAACCAGTGTCTGTCATTCCCGACCCTAATGTCGTAGATCTGAAACTATCTTCCTTAAATCGTTGGCAACTGATTCAACGTATTCAGCAATCATTTTGGAAACGGTGGCATTTGGAGTACCTGCACACACTTCAACAGAAAACCAAATGGTTTTCTGCTAATTATTCGTTAATGGTGGGAACGTTGGTGTTGATTAAGGATACTCAAGTGTCTCCATTACAGTGGAAAATGGGACGTATACATACGTTGCATTATGGAAAGGACAATGTTTGTCGTGTGGCTACCGTGGCAACATCCCAGGGACTATTTAAAAGACCCGTGGTAAAATTGTGCCCTCTCCCCATTCCAGAGGCAACTTAGTATTATAGTTAGTATATTAGGGTAAGTTAACTTTTAAATTTACGGTTATGTATTTTTTTTTGCTCGTTTAGACACACTTAGAAAATAAGTTCGTAATACTTATTTTGGTGGGCGGTATGTTAAGGCTTTATAAGTATTTTGTTTGTAGTTGTATTATGCCAATCACAATTAATTTAAGTCCTTAAACTATTTCCCAGCTAGAACCCCTCCATTATCCCTACCTTTAGTGCAACGACATAAAAGGGTTGGTAGTTTACGAGTGGACGACTATTCAACTTCGTTCTCGCTTGTCTTTGGTTCGTGATTTAGTTCGGTGCATCGAGCATCAGTAATTAGCAACAATTAGTGAACATTATACAGTCCATAATTATCTGATAGCAGTGCAAGTACAATCAACCACTACAACCAGTGAAAGGTAGGTGATATATTCCTTTAAATTATCATTTCCTTTGTGTGATTGTAAATGCAAATTAACATTTTTGATTAACACCGTTGTTATTTTACGAAATTGTCATTTAGCGTGAAATCGTTAAATAGTTTAATTTACTATAAGGAAGAACACCTCTTCCCTTTTTTACATTATCTTCACCTATATAAGGCATTTAATAATGACTCCTACGCTTTTGATATCTGCAAATACCCTGAACGTAACTTGAGTTGCATAAGCTACAGGCATTCTGAAGCCCACTTGTGCAATTGCTAGACACAACGCCTGCGCGTAAGGTGACGCTATAGCTAGGGTGTTGACAAGAAGGCAAACGCAGCCATCTTTCAAGCAACAACGAGGAGGTACGCTTCGTTTGAAGATGTGGAACTTTTGCTTCAAGTGGGGGATTAGAATTGCTCTATCATCGGAGAGGGTGTAAAGGTTGTCGTGGCGGAGGCTTTGCAAAAGAGCTCTGGCAATGCCGCCCAGACAATCAAGAGAAAACAGTAACAACACGTGCTGGTAGAAGTCCGTTAGTGCACATTTAAGTCGACACATTTAAGTATGCCCCTCTGAAGAGTAAAATTTTAAGGAAGCACGTTTGAGTATGGTAGAATTGAAAATTTAAATCGTTTGTATGTCAAGCAGAATTCCAAGTAATGTTATTTGAACGTAATTATGCATTGTGGATTCACTCGTTTTGAAGCTGTCTGTGGAGTTGTTCATGTAAGAATTCTGTATCTAGAAAATGCCAACTTCGTACCTTTTTAAACTTCAATAAGATGGAGTATTATGTTGTTTGGTTGGTCTAGAACGTTTTGCGGCATCATCATCGAGTAGTTAAAACAAAAACATTCAGGTCCTTATAAAACTATTTATTCAGAATTAATTTTACGTATTAATTACGGTCAAAGCTTTGATTTAACGTTTTCCAAATTATAGAAAACTTTTGTTAAAGAATGTTAATGTTAAATTTTTTTTGCAAGATATGTTTATGCTTAAATCCCATATAAAAACCAGTTAGAGAATTATATCCTAGTAACTTAATAGGTCAAATACCTTTTTGTTCAGAACAAAAATTTTTTTCATAAGAGGAATTTTTGAACTTTTAGATTATTTAATTTAAAGTTGTTATTCAAAGCACGTAAGTAATGCACATGTTGATTGAGAAAAATAAGTATAAAGTTCACTTTTGATTGAAAGATGTTTAACTACAATATGCTATATGATTAGTAGAATATCAATGCTGCTTCTAACATATGATGAACTGACTTTCTTTAATTTCATATAACGTTTAAGCCATATGAACTTTTTGTGTAATAAGATCGTTAGAGAAATTTTGTAAGCCAGAACAGATCTGTTTTATGGATGTTTAAGAACCCGACTGTATTAAATAATTTATAAATGTTAAGATCTCTCTATGTAGAGAAACAAATCCAGAGATTTTTTGAAACTTACTTTATATTGGTTATCAAATTTTTTATAAATAATTTTTGCAACAAAAGAGAATTACATTTAGATTATACTTTGATTTAAAACTTTCGTCTTTTTATTTCACTAATTGAAATTAATAATATCCAAATTAGATAAACAAAATTTTGAATGTGGAACTTAAAAAAAAGTTGATACAGTATTAGGTAATAGAAACAGAGTAAATAATTTTCAGTAGAGAATATTTTCATAGGTTGTTACGTTTTTCTTAAATGGGCGCCAGTGAAGCGTTTTTCTTATTATTATATATATCTGACTCTAGACGTTGGGTGTCAGCGAAACGAAGTCTTCCGACGTAACTAGGGGTCTATTCCTTGGGTAGAGCTATGAGAAATGGGGGGGTAAGTCGAAATCTGTTGGTTGCTCGTACTCAAACTAAAACAAATAGGCGCCACCAAGTCCGGACTGATTCACGTTAATGGCATGGCATATTTCTAAGGGCGGACGTGGAGACCCAAAGAAAGAAAGATCGCCTTCGATGACAAAAACCTGTTTTAACAGAATAAGACGCTGTTCCTGTAAGAAAGTATAATAATTAGATTAATAGAAAATTGGAACACTGTTTGTGTCCCGCAAACATACCTAAAGAAATATTAAAAAGATATTTTCTATATAAGGTTGGCATCAAAATTCAACTCTTAAAGATATTAATTTCCTGTGGTTAGGTTTGATCACATTTGATCAAAATAAAAAATTTTAAGCTTGGACTAATAATTTACTAAAAAGAATCTCTCTTTTTTTTTAAATAAAATGCAATGCAACAAAATTGAATAACTACTTGAATTACTTCGTAAATTTAAAGTAAGGTTTATCAACCTTATTCATGATCAAATATATTACAGCAAGGTGTAACTTATTACACAAAGATATTCTAACCCGTTCAGATCTGTTCAGGTCGATTACATTACAAAAGTTGCTATACAAATTTTCCTCTTTAAGTTAAAAGTGCTAGTTTTAGTTTATAATGAAAATGATCACAAAAATATTCTTGTTTTCAAAAGTGGTAGTAACGCAGTGCTAAGCATTTGCTTTCAAGGATACGTGTGTCAGCAGCATATTCCAGACAAACAAGTGACGTCAGTAACACCTGTTGTTGTAACTAACAGTTTATACTAAAGCAACGTGTTGTTTCTTACAAAATCAAATGAGTGGATTTTAAGTTTGACACTGGGAAATCCAGCTTAGCAATAGTTGAAGCAAATATCATATTCGTACTTCTACACATCGGAACAAAATAGCGTGTTTCTAAAGTGAAACACAAAAGAATTTCTTAGAACTACTACGAACCAAACAAAACTGCAGTCCTAGCCTTGATTAGGTACTTGTTTTACCATGCGAAATTTACTGCCTATATTCTACCAAAGTAGCATCTTTACTCTGTGTAACAAACGATCCTCTTTAAATTAGATCAACTTTCCATCTTCCAAGTACACCGTACACGTCGTAAAATGAAGTGGTTTTATTAAAGTCGATTAAAGTTTTCAAAATTCTAAGTGCATCGTAGATTGTACTGATGTTTCTCGTCGCCTAATCTCTCGTCGCGCTAAACAAATTTTCCCAAATTAAATAAGATAATAACGTTTATACTTTACCAACCGCTATTCAGAAAATGTGCTCACTCATTAACATTGATACGCAGATTACTGGCCATCGTTCTTTCATACATCTTGTTACTTCTTCTACGTATGGCCGAGTGATTATCATACTCGCTCGGACGATCGGAGGATCCAAGGGGGAGGTTGTCACACCTAAACGCGCCTGCGACTGGCTGTGGAATACACCGACATCCAACCACAAATAGACTAACAAATCAGGATGCTGTTTTAATGTATTATTTTACTTGTTAAATGTATTACGACATTATTTAATAAAAGTGTTTTATTATTTTCGCACTTTTAATGAAGAGATTTATCAACCAAAAATAAAATTGTTACAAGGTAAGGTGTTGTTGAGATTTTGAATTCGGGACAGTCGATCTATAAAGGCCGAAATATTTTGTTGTCGTAAGACACAAACAGTGTCTTATTTTTTTTTTGTGTGACATTTTCTTGCAGGTCCGACATCGCAGAAGTTGAAGCAGAGGCCCAAGAGGTTTCCAGAGGTATTGCTTATTTTAATTTGTATGCTTTTTGATAATCATTATATCCTATAGGTTTCTGCGTCTTCCTGTAGGATACTTTAGTTTTATTTATTGTCGATATAGATGCAGTGGCGCCCATTTCCTTTTTTTTGTTCCCGTTTGTAGTCGAGCCCACCCTATATCCACGCCCAAACTCATTGCTCACCCTTGGGGTAATTCCCAGACTAAGCCGCGAATATAGTAAAGCTCGTGGGTCCACCGAGGTTTTGTTCACTAATTGACTCACTCCCATAATTAAATTAAATAAAGAAAAAAAAATTATAAGTTTCATATAAAGTTCAACACGACGATACATCAACCTAACTTTCAATTACGTTCGGCATTTTTGTCAATCATATCTGAAGTTGTCAATTTTTGACTTATGTCAGTTATAGACAGGAAGCTACGCTCAAATTTATGGCTATAAGCCAAGTATTAAATATATAAATACTTTAGGTAGTTAATTACACAAGGTAAGTTGATAAATACTATCGTATTATAGTGAATAAGATGAAATAGTAACTTACCCGAAATACTTTAATGAACTGTGTTGTGCCTACAACTGCTAGATGGAAAATGCAGAAACCAGACTTTTATGCAAAGCCCAAATGATCATTTCAAATCGAGCTAGTAATTGAAAGATGGAAAATATAAGGTCTTGGACAGGACTTGAACCTGTACCCTGGTTTTGCCGGAACCATGCGTTTACCAATTACGCCAACGAGACCGATGACACATTTGGGAAATTTACAAATTTAAATCGTGTACACGACGATACATCAACCTATCTTTCAATTACGTTCGGCATTTTCGTCAATCATATCTGACATTGTCAATTTTTGACTTACGTCAGTTATAGACAGGAAGCTACGCTCAAAATTATGGCTATAAGCCAAGTATTAAATATATAAATATTTTAGGTAGTTAATTACACAAGGTAAGTTGATAAATACTATCGTATTATAGTGAATAAGATGAAATAGTAACTTACCCGAAATACTTTAATGAACTGTGTTGTGCCTACAACTGCTAGATGGAAAATGCAGAAACCAGACTTTTATGCAAAGCCCAAGTGATCATTTCAAATCGAGCTAGTAATTGAAAGATGAAAAATATAAGGTCTTGGACAGGACTTGAACCTGTACCCTGGTTTTGCCGGAACAATGCGTTTACCAATTACGCCACCGAGACCGATGACACATTTAGGAAATTTACAAATTTAAATCGTGTACACGACGATACATCAACCTAACTTTCAATTACGTTCGGCATTTTTGTCAATCATATCTGAGATTGTCAATTTTTGACTTA
>JARFIW010001261.1:1015000-1020000 GCA_036346225.1 Platerodrilus igneus | reverse complement strand
TTGATACCTTTGTCTTTTTCACTTAGTGAAATTAACATTGATCAAATTAGACCAGAAAATTTTGAATGTGGAAAAAGTTGATACAATATCAGGTAATAGAAATGAATAAGTAATTTCAGAGTATTTTCTCATACAAGGTGTTAAGATTTTGAATTAGGCTAATCGATCTATATCGAGATATTTGTTGCCAAGACACAAACGGTGTCTTATATTTTATTTTTTGTGTGACATCTTCTTGCAGGTCCGACATCGGAAGCTAAAGCAGAGATTTCAGAGGTATATATTGAGGTTTGTAAGTTTTCTTGTAATCATTTATATCTATAGGTTTCTGCACACTTCCAGGATACTTTAGTCTTGTTTATTGTCTGTATAGATGCAGTGGCGTCCATTTACCGTTAGTAGTCGACACCATATACCCACGCCCAAACTCATTGCTCACCACAATTCCCAGACTAGACCGCGAATATAGCACACAAAAGAAGAGAAAACACATTTCAAATAAATATTTCATAGGCGCCGCAACGAGGCGAATATAATTAAAACATTTCACTTACACAACGGTGAGGCTCGATTTCGCATGTTTGATTTATAAAAATTAGTTATTTCATTATCCCATTGTGTTGGTTTATTGGTAAACAAATTAACAAAATCGGATTTATATCGTGTCTGAACCCAAGTCTCACATTAATTAGAATGTCACAACAGGTTTGACTCACATTAGAGAAATTTTTGTCATATAGAGTTGGTAAAAATAAAATAACATTGTCAAATAAATTTTTAAATGGCTGAAACATTTCAAATTGTTCATTTACTAAAGAAGAAAATAAATTAAAACCGAGGAATAGAAATTACAAAAAAGAGAAAATTCTAGGTAGATTGTTATTAAAGAAGTAAAACCATTGTTTAGTAGATCTGCAGTATATAGGTAGAATTTAAAGAATGTAGAGAGATAAATGCACCACGCAATAAAACATTTGGTGTTAACAAGGTGCACGACGCAAAAAGGGCAGGCGCACCATGTACACACGCACGCACATGAGACTCACACGCACACAAACACAAAGAACTGAACTATCTAAAAGGAATTGTTAGCAACCACACACCGCAACAATTGTACAGAAGGTGAAGCCGAGCCCACGCAAGCAGTGCAAGCACGCAATCACACAACGAGCACGCACGCACGCACGCACGCTTCCATATTTTACACCACGATCCCTGTTGGCTCTTCAGTTAAATTTTCAGGAGACCCCAAGCAGCTGTATTTTTGATAGGATAAAGGAGTTCACAATCACGTATATCATAAAACTTGTTTGAACTGCCAATTCGTCAAATGCTTTAGTGTGGTTTACATTAGAATTCCGTAGATTAACTTGAAGTCGTTTGAAAGAAGATTTTTACCGCTCATTCAGAGGAAGAGACAGACAATAAAATCGTCGCCAAAAGAGGATGAACAATTGTTCTATTCGCATGTAGAAAGTTTATTTAGTAGATTACCCCACCCCAGCAGAAATTACAAAAGTGAGGATACGGAAAAAATTTATTAAGAATTATACGCAACTAGCTCTCCAGATATTGAATACAGCTACGACAAAACTATGCAAAAATAAGACCATGATGTTGAAACAAAATCAGTTTTCAGTCAGTCGACTAGCTCAGCAATTTCATAATAGTGTTAATTCATTAGTAAAGAGTAACACCATTATTTGAAAGATCTTCACATCAGAAGCTCGTGTTGATAATCAAAAAACGGTGCTCCACAATTCAGACTATAAGTACACAATAAAACTTTCCAGTACGCACAAGCTAGTTCTTCAGGTCCAACGAAAATTACAGGTGTTGGAACGCACACACACATTGTAGACCCAAAAAGAAGTTACGGTTGCGCATAAAGGAGTTACGCATACCAGCACAAAACACAAGGAGATACGCAAGGCCGGCATTCCACCTTCTCAAACGGCACGATTGTGAACAGAAGAATTATTTTTTGAAAAGATGGTCTGAATGGTTAAAAAGTAGTAAAATTTTTCGCAAACCTCAGCCCAAAACTACGTTATTTGTTGAAAAACATAATCATAAGATGGTTAAATTATTTGACATAGAACTGGTCTATTCAAACACATCAATTCTCACCAATCAATATTAGAGTTAAAAATTACACAACATTTTTACAGCAGATATTTGAAACGTGAAGGAACGCAACGACGTAGAAAACAATGTCGCACGCTCAACACACACCACACATTTATATTTGCACACCGAAGCAATTGATAGCAAATTTTAAGAATAATTGCATGTGCAACGACATAGTGCACCACACCAAAATATAAGTGACTGTTTACGCAATTTATGATTTGTCGATTAATCAGAGGTCACAGAAACGCCAGACACAAAACACTGATAAATTATATAATATGATTGAGATGATATCAAAAGATGCAAAACTTCAGGAAAAAGACCCATGTTATGTCTCCTATTATAAAGAGTTAAACATGAATGATTCATTAAAAGTAGAAATGAGTCCAAATTTGTTATTAGCAAAAGATAGTAAAGAATATAGATTCCACAGAGCATTGAACGATGTTACGGGTCCATGAATTACCTCTTCCAATAACAGACACACAATGCACGTAATGCTAATTAACTATCTTGATTTGAAACCATTTTGGCACCCCAAATCATCAAAGGCAAAAGCGAGCGTTATTTCACAGTATAGATTTTGACGCACGGGTTTAAAAAACGCACGCACGCACAGCACGCGCACGGTCCAAACGAACCATACGCTGCAATGATATAACTGTGCTCACGACAAGAACACCAAATTATTTATTAATCATAACGATCGAGACAAATTTAACAATTTAGAAAAGAATTTTTAAGAACTAACGTTATATAGTATCAACAAGGACATCCAGATAATCAGCACAATCCAACAAAGCACCACGAAGTTAAGAATCTATTTATTTACAAATTAAAGACTTTCACACACCAACAATGACACAAAAAGAAAAAATCAACATCAAACGCAATTCACGTGCGATTAAAGAGGCACGCACCACGCGCACGCACACACGCACGCATTATTGAGGTGATGCAGCACACGCATGCCGAATTCAGAATGTTAGTGGAGAAGACACGTTTATACACCACAAACCCAATCAAACTGAACGAAATTATTCAACGACAAAACCATTAACTTTGCCATTGAAAAGTTCCGCATTTGAAAGTTCGTTTTATGTCAACATCACGTTGTTTTTTGAGTAATTTACAGAACCCACAAAAACAACAGGTGCAGTAAGGTTGACAACATTCGAAGCACAGAAAAGGAAACGAACGCACGCACACGCAAGCGCAAAACTCAAGAAAACAAAATTTAATAAATTATAACAGAAAATTAGCGTTACAAAAACACCCAGATTACCTCACAATTGAGAACAGTTAACGACCCACAAAGCATGTTCAAATGTATAGATGGAAAAACAACAAAGAAAGAAGTCATTAACGACTCATTGCAGGCAGTTTACGGAGTTCCAAGACAACACAGACCAAGAACATTATTATCAAAAATTTAGATGAAACCAGTTTTGACAAACCAATCCATTACCAAAGGAGAAAGACAAGTTTCCATTTCAAATTATCGCGAGACACACACCACGCTCAAAAAATTTAAATGGTTGTTGGTAGTAAGATGGCTCAAAATATACAACACACCTCACACAAACACATGTCATAGAACAGTTTATAGAACAATAATATCAAATTACGATAATGGTTCAAAAGTTGGTAATTTTTAAATTATTAATAGGTTTGAAATTCAAAAAGATATTATAAGTTGTTTATGCGCCAATAATGTAAGTTGAGCAGGATTAATAACTAGACAGCACACGCACTCAAGAACAGATACACGCACAGTTACGCAGCACACACACACGCACATGCACGCACGCACACACGGCACACACACACACACACACACTAAATACAATTTATCATTGATGTTGAACACGCCAGCCGCCCATTAACTTCAGACACCAAGGTATATTTAAAGTATGAAGACGCAAGTTGCAAGCAATAAAGGTCACAACATATAACAAGGAGGAGAAACAAGGAATAAATCCAATGTTTCGAGCGCGCAATAAACCCAACGCAAAATTTATTGAGTAATAAGAAGAAGTGTAATGTGGTGTACATCTAATTAACAGATGGATCAAAAGCACATGGCACGCAAATCTAAACGCACTGTCGTTGATCCAGAATATGTACCAGAGGACACAGTATTTGTGTCGTAAACAGTATAACATTATGGGATAGAGAAGACAAAACGCACACGTAGAATTGAAACACCAACTAGTGTTGTTTTGTGCAGCACCAATGGATTACAAAAAAAAAAAAAAAAAGGGAGTTACGCGTGTTGTTGTTATACTAACGACGACGCCATGCGCAGAGTAAAGGAACATTGCACGCATCAGTACACGCATGAGCACCACGCACGCACGCACGCACAGCACCACACACACGCACGCACGCACGCACGCACACACGCACACACACACACGCACACACACACACACACACACACACACACCAACACATTAGTAACACAATGAGTAGTGGCTTGAAAAAGTTTAAACAATAACAACTGAATAAGCTGGAATTTTGAGACCACAAATACTAATCATTGGACAGATTGAACAAGAGTGGCTATTAATATTAGTAATTGTCATCAAGGGTAGTAAAAAACGTTGATTTCTATGAACACAGGCTTTGGAACAGATAAAGAATTGGCACCACGTTTGGTTGCACACACGCACGAGTGTTAGACACACACACGCACGCACGCACGACACACACACGCACACGCACGCACGCACGCACGCGTGCGCACGCACGCACGCACGCACACACACACACACACACACACACACACACACACACACATGAACAGACACACAAAAACTTACGTCACCATTTGTTAACATTTATCAAATAAGGTCCAAAAAAAA
>JARFIW010001261.1:1000000-1002500 GCA_036346225.1 Platerodrilus igneus | reverse complement strand
GCAATAAAACATTTGGTGTTAACAAGGTGCACGACGCAAAAAGGGCAGGCGCACCATGTACACACGCACGCACATGAGACTCACACGCACACAAACACAAAGAACTGAACTATCTAAAAGGAATTGTTAGCAACCACACACCGCAACAATTGTACAGAAGGTGAAGCCGAGCCCACGCAAGCAGTGCAAGCACGCAATCACACAACGAGCACGCACGCACGCACGCACGCTTCCATATTTTACACCACGATCCCTGTTGGCTCTTCAGTTAAATTTTCAGGAGACCCCAAGCAGCTGTATTTTTGATAGGATAAAGGAGTTCACAATCACGTATATCATAAAACTTGTTTGAACTGCCAATTCGTCAAATGCTTTAGTGTGGTTTACATTAGAATTCCGTAGATTAACTTGAAGTCGTTTGAAAGAAGATTTTTACCGCTCATTCAGAGGAAGAGACAGACAATAAAATCGTCGCCAAAAGAGGATGAACAATTGTTCTATTCGCATGTAGAAAGTTTATTTAGTAGATTACCCCACCCCAGCAGAAATTACAAAAGTGAGGATACGGAAAAAATTTATTAAGAATTATACGCAACTAGCTCTCCAGATATTGAATACAGCTACGACAAAACTATGCAAAAATAAGACCATGATGTTGAAACAAAATCAGTTTTCAGTCAGTCGACTAGCTCAGCAATTTCATAATAGTGTTAATTCATTAGTAAAGAGTAACACCATTATTTGAAAGATCTTCACATCAGAAGCTCGTGTTGATAATCAAAAAACGGTGCTCCACAATTCAGACTATAAGTACACAATAAAACTTTCCAGTACGCACAAGCTAGTTCTTCAGGTCCAACGAAAATTACAGGTGTTGGAACGCACACACACATTGTAGACCCAAAAAGAAGTTACGGTTGCGCATAAAGGAGTTACGCATACCAGCACAAAACACAAGGAGATACGCAAGGCCGGCATTCCACCTTCTCAAACGGCACGATTGTGAACAGAAGAATTATTTTTTGAAAAGATGGTCTGAATGGTTAAAAAGTAGTAAAATTTTTCGCAAACCTCAGCCCAAAACTACGTTATTTGTTGAAAAACATAATCATAAGATGGTTAAATTATTTGACATAGAACTGGTCTATTCAAACACATCAATTCTCACCAATCAATATTAGAGTTAAAAATTACACAACATTTTTACAGCAGATATTTGAAACGTGAAGGAACGCAACGACGTAGAAAACAATGTCGCACGCTCAACACACACCACACATTTATATTTGCACACCGAAGCAATTGATAGCAAATTTTAAGAATAATTGCATGTGCAACGACATAGTGCACCACACCAAAATATAAGTGACTGTTTACGCAATTTATGATTTGTCGATTAATCAGAGGTCACAGAAACGCCAGACACAAAACACTGATAAATTATATAATATGATTGAGATGATATCAAAAGATGCAAAACTTCAGGAAAAAGACCCATGTTATGTCTCCTATTATAAAGAGTTAAACATGAATGATTCATTAAAAGTAGAAATGAGTCCAAATTTGTTATTAGCAAAAGATAGTAAAGAATATAGATTCCACAGAGCATTGAACGATGTTACGGGTCCATGAATTACCTCTTCCAATAACAGACACACAATGCACGTAATGCTAATTAACTATCTTGATTTGAAACCATTTTGGCACCCCAAATCATCAAAGGCAAAAGCGAGCGTTATTTCACAGTATAGATTTTGACGCACGGGTTTAAAAAACGCACGCACGCACAGCACGCGCACGGTCCAAACGAACCATACGCTGCAATGATATAACTGTGCTCACGACAAGAACACCAAATTATTTATTAATCATAACGATCGAGACAAATTTAACAATTTAGAAAAGAATTTTTAAGAACTAACGTTATATAGTATCAACAAGGACATCCAGATAATCAGCACAATCCAACAAAGCACCACGAAGTTAAGAATCTATTTATTTACAAATTAAAGACTTTCACACACCAACAATGACACAAAAAGAAAAAATCAACATCAAACGCAATTCACGTGCGATTAAAGAGGCACGCACCACGCGCACGCACACACGCACGCATTATTGAGGTGATGCAGCACACGCATGCCGAATTCAGAATGTTAGTGGAGAAGACACGTTTATACACCACAAACCCAATCAAACTGAACGAAATTATTCAACGACAAAACCATTAACTTTGCCATTGAAAAGTTCCGCATTTGAAAGTTCGTTTTATGTCAACATCACGTTGTTTTTTGAGTAATTTACAGAACCCACAAAAACAACAGGTGCAGTAAGGTTGACAACATTCGAAGCACAGAAAAGGAAACGAACGCACGCACACGCAAGCGCAAAACTCAAGAAAACAAAATTTAATAAATTATAACAGAAAATTAGCGTTACAAAAACACCCAGATTACCTCACAATTGAGAACAGTTAACGACCCACAAAGCATGTTCAAAT
>JARFIW010001261.1:992500-995000 GCA_036346225.1 Platerodrilus igneus | reverse complement strand
TCACAAAACAACAAAAGAAAGGACCACGCAAAATAATTCCATTGCAGGCAGATACACGGCAGTTCCAAAGATACACAAATTTATTGAACCCAAAACTCAAATAACACGGACACATAAAACTAAATGTAAATTAACCAGTTTTTGAAAACACACCCAGAATTAATCATCACCAATGCAGATAAAGGAGCAGTTACCGTTATTATGCACACACACACACACACGCACGCACGCACGCACGCACGCACGCACGCACACAGCAACGCACCACGCACCTGCAGCAGCACCACGCAGCCACGCACGCACTATGCAACACACACACACACAACACGACACATACACACACATAAATTAACAGGTTTTGAAACACACCCAGAATAACACACAAGCAACAGCATACGTATAGACACACACACCACACGCACGCACGCACTAGCACGCACAAAGACGCTACGCACGCACTAAGTATCGCACAAGCACGCGCACACACACACACACACACACAGACAACGGACTCACTCAAAATAATTCCATTGCAGGCAGATACTACGGAGTTCCAAAGATACACAAATCTTTATTGAACCCAAAACTAAATAACACGGTACTATCTATAAAACTAAATGTAAATTAACAGGTTTTGAAAACACACCCAGAATTAATCATCACCAATGCAGATAAAGGAGCAGTTACCGTTATTATGACACACACACACGACGCACGCACGCACGCACGACCCACGCACACGCACGCACGCACGCACGCACGCGCACGCACAGCACGCACGCGCACACACACAGCACAACACACACAAATTCCATTCAACACCTTAATTCAAAACCAATTATTGAACATAAACAAATAACACGGTACTATCTATAAAACTAAATGTAAATTAACTAGGTTTTGAAAACACACCCAGAATTAATCATCACCAATGCAGATAAAGGAGCAGTTACCGTTATTATGACACACACACCGCACGCACGCACGCACCACGCACAGCACGCACGACGCACGCACGCACGCACGCACGCACGCACGCACGCACAGCACGACACGACACACACACACACACAACAACCACAAAACACACATACACGAAGACACACAAAAACAAACACCCATAACACACAAGCAGATAGCACACACACATCACATCAAATGTACACATCAAAAGATGGTCACAAAACAACAAAAGAAAGGACCACTCAAAATAATTCCATGCAGGCAGATACTACGGAGTTCCAAGAGATACACAAATCTTTATTGAACCCAAAAACTGAAATAACACGGTACTATCTATAAAACTAAATGTAAATTAACTAGGTTTTGAAAACACACCCAGAATTAATCATCACCAATGCAGATAAAGGAGCAGTTACCGTTATTATGCACCACGACAGCACGGCACGCACGCACGCACACACCACGCACGCACGCACGCACGCACGCACGCGCGCACCACGCACGCACGCAGCACACACACACACACACACACAATACAACACCTTATCAAAAATTATTGAACGATAGAACAACTTACAAAAACTAAACAAAGATCCCAATTAACAAATTCAAAAGAATGTTAACGACCACATTAAGTTATTGGAATCTAATAAGATGGTCACAAAACAACAAAAGAAAGGACTCACTCAAAATAATTCCATTGCAGGCAGATACTACGGAGTTCCAAAGATACACAAATCTTTTATTGAACCCAAAAACTAAATAACATCGGTACTATCTATAAAACTAAATGTAAATTAACTAGGTTTTTGAAAACACACCCAGAATTAATCATCACCAATGCAGATAAAGGAGCAGTTACCGTTATTATGACACACACACACACGCACGCACGCACGCACCGCACGCGCAGCACCAAGCGCACGCACGACGCCGTATCACTGCACCACGCACGCACGCAGCACCACACACACACACACACACACACACACAATCAACACCACAATATCGCAACGCACAGCACGCACGCACAGCACGCACGCAAGACGCACGCACGATCTAATAAGATGGTCACAAAACAACAAAAGAAAGGACTCACTCAAAATAATTCCATTGCAGGCAGATACTACGGAGTTCCAAAGATCACAAATTTTTATTGAACCCAAAAACTCAAATAACAACGGTACTATCTATAAAACTAAATGTAAATTAACAGGTTTTTGAAAACACACCCAGAATTAATCATCACCAATGCAGATAAAGGAGCAGTTACCGTTATTATGACACACACACCACACGCACGCACGCACGCACGCACGCACGCACGCACGCACGCACGCACGCACGCACGCACGCACGCAGCGCACGCACGCACCACACACACACACACACACACACACACAACAATCACCTTATCAAAAATTATTGAACGATAGAACACTACAAAAACTAAACACCCAGAATTACATCACAATGCAGATAGCAGTTACTATTATGCACCACACATCACAAGAATGTTAACGACCACATTAAGTTA